>JASSUY010022111.1:21524-32807 GCA_032466535.1 Forpus xanthops
ATCAGGTTGGCATCAGCCCACCTCACAAGCATGTCAAGGTCCCTCTGGATGGCATTCCTTCCTTCCAGCATATCAACCAAACCACAGAGCTTGGTGTCATCATCAAACTTGCTGAGGGCGCACTCAATCCCACTGTCCAAGTCACTGACAAAGATGTTGAACAAGACCGGTCCCAACACCCATCCCTGAGGGACACCACTTGTTATGGTTCTCCAGGTAGACATTGAGCCATTGACCACAACTCTTTGTGTGCGGCCATCCAGCCTGTACTTTATCCACCAAGTGGTCCACCTATCAAATTGATAGCTTCTGAAGCAGGCCCACGTTATCCCTAGCCTGTCTTATTAGGCCAGAAGAATGACATAGTATATTATAGTAGAATATGCACCCAGCATGCTCCTACCTGGTCATTAATCAGTCTTTGGCTTCTTTAAAGACACCGTGCTTCCATGCCACTTTGGATACCACCCTCACATACAAAAATGATTCAAATATACTGCACAAAATGACGAATTTCCAATGAAAATCATGACTGGGCTGGAAAAAAACCTACAACCTTTTAGAAAAATTCTATCATCCTCTTGAAAACAGATTTGCAAGGAATAATAAAATTTCAAATATAATTTAAAGTGATCATCTATGAAAGGTGATGAGCTCACAAACATTTAAATGTGAGGTAGCAGGGACCTCTCACATGTTTCTGTTTAAATGCCTGTTGGAGATGTTTGTTGAATGGAGCCAGGTAATGTGACATTATGAAGAATGAAGCCATTGGTGAACAGAGCTCTCCCTATACTTGACTAACACAATACAAACTACACAAAACTATTTTAAAAGAGTTTCTTTATTTTTCCTTGTTTTAAAATGCATTTATTTATTTATTTTCATACAATGGAAATTTTACTTTTTATAGTGTTTCCTGCTGGGCAGAGTTGAATAAATTTATTTTAAGATGGTTAGTAAACTGTTCTCTTTTTGTACATCTCTGGTGTTGTATTTTTTAATAAATCATTTTTAAGGTGTCTGTTTCAATGTTTTTCTTATTTCCTGCTGTGGAGATGAGGGCTTTAATAAACAATTTTTTGAAGTGGCTATTTTTATGTTTTTTTTTCTCCTGCATCCTGCTGTTACAGTGCTGGAAGCTTGTTACATGTTCATCTGTTTTAAATAGCTGCTGTTCCTTGGGTTGTTTTTTTTTCTTAGAAATACTTCTTGTACATTAGCCTTCATTTTGAGAATTTAGTTTTCTCCCATAAATAAAACTGAACAGGAAAAGGCAGTGGAACAGACTTAAAGAAAAATAGAAGTTAATATTACAATTCATAGGAATAACTAACCTGAGAACTTAATTATAATAGCATGTAACCATAAAGCTACAACATCAACCACTAACATGTTCAAGATTGTCACATTTGAAGTAACTTTACTAAGTTTAAGCTCACTCATCTTACCTTGGTGCAGTTTCCCACAGTTTGAGTGCTTATGTGGAGCTATGACAGTTCAGCTGACTACATGGCAACATCTCAGGATGTGCTAACTCAACCATGGGTTTCAATGCAAACATCCATGCAACAAATAGTCATGCAGTCATAGTGAAACTATTTCTGAATTTTGATTCCAATGATTACTCTCTTGTCAATGTGAGAAAGTTTCTAGAAATGATGACATCATTTGTGTTGATTTTAATACCTTTTCTGAAAGCTGGACCAGTTTAATGTTTCATTTTGTAGTGGAAGTTATTATTTTTATCCAAAAATGAATGGACTTAAAAGGGTTGAATAATTTAGAAAATTGCATGTGAAGTTGTCAATATGTATTTTGATTGGAAATAAAAAGTTAAAAAAGGCAGGAGTTTTCTCCTAAAAATAAAAAAAAAATAAAATAATAAAAAAAAAATCATGATTTATCAGCATATAAACAGTTAGAACTCCAACTCCAGAATTCATTCTGGATGTCCCACTAGGGCACCACCAGAATCTTTTTAGTAACAGACCAGTGTTGTCAAATCTAGAAATGCTAGGAAAATGAAGCAAACAGCAGAATGAGATCAAAATTCTGATGTAAGTAAGAAGAAAGGGTTAGAGATATAGAACTAAAAAAATACATGAAAATCACATAGGTTTTGAAAGGTTTGATTTCAGTCAACATATTAATCTAGAGGGTTGATACACAGGTGAAGCTAAACATTTTGGCTCTCTTAGTAGTGTCTGAACATTAACAAAAGAAAACACAAAAGATTCTCAGAAGTGTGATGTAGCCTAATACCTTAGAATGGGATGGTTGATTTCCAGAATCACCAGGCAGGATAGGTAGCACCCGGTTGCTCAGTTCTGAACAACTGAGTTTATGTGAGACAAATCCTACCTTGTAATGCAATTGCGTGAATCTGAAGGCCTTTCATGAGAAAGAAGAGCAGTTAAAGTGACTAGTGGTGTATAAGGCCACATCTTAAATCAGGTTGATTATACCGGTTCACTGAATAGAATGAAGTTCTGCAATACTGAACTGAATAGAAGCTTCAGTGTAGTTAGTGTTAATAGTCATTTTAGTGGTCAGTATTACTGCCAACTTCCAAAAGATAGCTAATTCAACTGACTTCCGCTACTCTGATGAACATCAGCTTGGACCGCAGTTTGTCTACTGCAGATCCACAATGTGGTTTTATCCCCTACATAAATAGTTTAGTACGTAAACCAGTCCTTGAACAGAAGTAGTCATAAACAGCACAATGATCTGTCCCAACAACAGCTTTTTCAGGCAGTAACTCTGGCCAGAGAAGATTAAGACAGAAAGGAAACTCCCTCACTGCTTGCTAAATACCACACAAAGACTGAATCAGAACATAAACATCAATGCTCTCTATCTCAAGGATACACTGTTACAGGCTAAGAATTTGAATAACTGGAGTTCAATTTATCGACCTCTGCCCTACTCTGGCATTGTATTTTATCTCTTTCAAACATATTTACCTATAGATTAAATCATAAGTCAGTGAAGGAAAAATACCTATTCAAATACTCCTGTGCGCACCTGTTCTGACTTTACTATGGTAGCATTTCAAGTTCTTTGTTCAGCGCAGGTAGTTGAGACAACAGTTTTCTCTTAAGAGGACATGTTGCTCTAAAGCCCAATCACAGAACTTGCTTGGAGAAGATAGACAAAGCTTTGCCTTTTATGTACAAAACAGTCTTCACAATTGCTACTTTGTATTTGCAGAGAATTTGAAGCATCTGTGAAGATAAAATACATCTGAAAGCATTTGTTAGCCTTCCTTTCCATTTTAATTCTTATCCTCATCAAATCAACTTCTAAAACTCATTTAATGCTGCTTAGTTTGTATGTGAATGAAAGATATTTAGCTGAGTATCTGGCCTTTTTCGTAAGCACAAAAAATACTTATAAATTCAGATTGTGTGTACCTTATGGTATCAAATTAATATAATTTAAAAAGTGGTTTCACTCGTTAACCAACTCCTGAGTTATTTAAGTAAAATTCTAATTCAAGTTTGAAATTGTTTATTTTCATTACAGTGTGAAAGTTTATGTTTCCTAATCATTATAAGAGGAACTTTTCCACTGACATTTGAAAAGTGGAACAGCTGGAGCTGGAGAGTGAAAAAGAGATAGTAATAAGAATATTACACTAGAAAATCCTCATCTTCAAAAAAAAAAAAAAAAAACAGAAGTGGAAGCAGACGTTCTGAAATTCAAGTAAACTGTCAGGAACTTCATTTAAATGAAAGTCCCCAAAATTAAAAGTTTAAATAATTATTCAAAGCTAAACATAACTCTTCAGGATGAAATCTTCTTGATGATATTTTCTCAGCTTTATCTGAAATGCTGTGATTTCTTACATGGCCTTATTCCTGTTATAATCGTCCTCTTCTGGTCTATAGAATTTCTGGGTGCTTCAAAAAACTGCATTTGCCATGTCTGTGTTTCATGATGAACACATTGGCAGAATATCAAATTATTTTATGTTAGCTTATCTGCTCACATTTCCTTTGAAATTAAGTGTTAGTTATTAATTATAATTGGAAGGCTCCACAAAATATTATATATTTTCCTATTATCAACAACTATGACTGCACATGCTTTGATTCTACAGTAAACCAAAAACAAAAAAAAAAGGCCTTATTAGGGAAAATGGGAAAAAAAAAAACCCAGGTGCTTGAATATCACTGTGATAGACTGTGGTACAAATGGCTGACTACTGGAAATCAGAATATATGTCAAATCAACTTTCTCTGACACGTTTATTTTTTTGTTGATCTGCAATGTGAAAATCTTGCTTGCTTGGAACAAGATATTTTGACATCATTTTTGACTAGAAGGCTTTTATTTCAGGCTATGTGGGAAAAATTATCAATATACAAAAGAAACATTTTATGGCCTTACTGAAACATTTAAGCTCTGACTACTGCTAGAGATATGATTAAAAATATCAAGATTTTTGAAAGACTGGAGCTATCATTGCAAAGCAAATAGATTTTATCCACTAATAATACCAGGCATTACCTTGTGCTGCCTCTATCTTTCTTTTTTATTTTTTGCCTCACTTGAATATGAAAATATCCTGTGTGATTGAACTATCGAGTACTGAAGAGTCAGCATTGCTGCTGCATTTGAAAGAGCTACATTGAGAACTTTATTATGCACATCTGAAAAGCAAAATCAGTAATTACAAACAACTTACAGGACAGCTGAATGTAGTTAAATCATTTATTTGCAGTGCACCCACAATCTTAAAATGCTTTAATATATAAAAACATATTCAGCAGCTGCAGTGATTTATCTGACAGGCACTCTCTCTTAAGCTTATGGAAGCTCTTTTTTTTAGGAAGGTGTACATGTTCCTTTATAAGCAAAAAAATAGCCACAGGTGAAAGGACATCTGTCTTCTTGATAGTTCCCTCAAACTATTGTGATTGTAGCCGCAAAGCAGAGAAATTGTGTAACAATACAGACAGTGTCATCATCCTGCAAATCGCTGCAGAAATCGCCTATGTGATTTTAAATGAAGGAAACTATTATGTCACAATTAACTTACATAACATATTATAATTATTGTTATTTAATGAAATAACATTAAAACATACTACTATTGATGGACAGGGGAAGTCTGAAGATATAGAAATAATCAGAGATGTATAAGCATTTCTACATATGTCTCATTATATCTACAAATGTCGACTATCTTTGCATCTCCAGCCTTTTATCTGTATATCTAGGTTTGCAACTTTTTGAAAAGTCTTAAGAACCAGAAGGTTCGCATAACTTTCCATGTGGGAAGTGTTTGGGGAGGAAAAAATTGAGAATATTTTTTCATGAAGAGATGTTTCTTCTTACCTCGCAGTTTTCATGTTGAATTTTTTTGAGTGTCGTGTTGGTGTCTTCTCTGAGTGGTACTTATTTCCATTTTAAGTCAGGCTTCTGAGTTCTCTGAAATGTGTGGTTACACAGGGAGTAATCTGCTGAAGGCTTTGAGATTCAAAGCCCATAACCTTGGGAGACCCCATGTCTGCCTTTCAGACACAATGTACCCTGAAGTAGAGCTGCATTAGCAGCTGTAAATTCAATCTCACTGTAGTTTAGGCACTTTGGTCTTCTTTAGTGGCAATTACACCATGGGAAATAACTACTTAAATGGAATGTTCTGCTACAATTACATTTTTCAAAAACCCATTACAACATACAATTTTCAATTTAAATTTCCAAGTTTTAATTCAAAACAACTTTATAGTAACATTTTAGACCTGAGAATGTACAGACATTGAAGTGAGGCAACTTAACATTCCAGTTATTTGTACTTTTTCTTTATAAATATATTTCTAGTATTTCTGAAGATTAAATTCTGCCAACCAATGACTAATCATCAGAGCTGGATAAACATTTCATAATGAGCAAGTGTCACGGGTTCAGCAGCAGCAGTTCTTTTTCTCCTTGGTAGCTGGTGCAGTCATGTGTGATTTTGGGCTGTGAACAGCGTTAATAACACCAGTGTTTTCAGTTACTGCTTGGCAATGTTTTGGTCTGACCAAGGACTTTCTGAGTTTCGTGCTCTGCCAGGGAGGAGGGGAGGCTGGGAGGAAGCAGACAGGATACTTGACCCAAACTGACCAGAGGTATTCCATACCACAGCACATCATGCCCAGGATGTAAAACAAAGAGCAGAGACCCAGAAGGGTGGGGAGTGCACTGTGTGGTCGGGCTTGGTATCAGGTGAGGATCTGTTGTATTCTCTTTCCTTGTATTTCTCTTGTATTGGTGGTAGCAGCAGCGATTGATGTTATACTGAAGTTACTAAACTGCTCTTATCTCAACCTATGGGAGTTGCATTCTTTCAATTCTCCTCCCCATCCCACCAGGACTGGGGAAGAAAGAGGGGGGAGTGAGTGAGCAGAACTGTGTGAGGGCCTTAAACCATGACAGCAAATCATTTGAAAAATTCTGCCTTTTCAGTTAACTACACCAATGCATTTTTGAAATTTTTTAAACTAGGGCCTGATATCCAGGTGTATAATAAATAAATAAATAAATAAATCTATATGGCTGTACCAAAAACTCTGGTATGGTGCTCTGTAAGGTAAATGTTTAGAATTGATTACAGGGGTGATTTATGCTCCTGACCTACGCACTAAATGGTCAAGAGCCAAATTATTCTATTTAGCCAAGAAATACAAGAACCTTGTTACATAATAATCATTTGCCAATACTCTGGGAGCAATTCATAAAGATACTTACCAGAAATTCCCAGTGATTCTATCATTCTGCTCTAGAATGAGATTGTTCTAGGCCTCAGGCTGGAACAAGGTTAATAACTGTATGATATTTGCCTCAATTGCTACTGGATCACTGCCTTCTGCAGTCAGGTATTCAGACCCCCTGGGTCTTAAGATGGGAGATAATGGAGGATTTTGCAATCCAACAGTCACAGCTTGGCTATCCTGTTACATCAGCTCAAATGCTAAAACTGAGTTAATTTTTTTTATGCTTGCTAAACAGAGGATGTAACATAAAAAACATGGCAATGAGCAATATCATAGTATTCTGCAATGTTAAGATTCAGTAAATGATTTCAAAGAGATGCTTTCACTATGAAAGAAGCCTTAAAGAGTCACATTTATTGTCTTACCTGATTTAGAAAAATTATCTTTTTAGATACCATAGACAGAAATGTAGTTGCTACTTACACATGTTGGAACTAGGTGATCTTAAGGTCCTTTCCAACCCTAATTATTTTATGATTCTATGAAGACTGAAGTTGTTTTTGGAAGATGATTCAAATAAGGAAAAAGGTTTATCATAGGAACTGAAAAAGAAATGACAAGTACAATCAATAACAACCACTTTCTGAGAATTTCTGAAACTTTCTGAGTTTAGTGATTCACCACATTACTAAATAGATAACATTTTTGATAGAAAAGTTATGAATTTATTCTCCTTGCATTTGATTGAGATTACTAACTTCAGTGAAGTTTTTCTTGTTTTGTATCACTGTGAAAAGAGATTTGGGTTGGTGTATCAGATTTTACCATGTCACTGCATGGCAATTTATTAACTGTTACTGTACAACATTTTGTTACAGTCTGGTAGGATTAGCAATTATTTTATATCTCACCACAAAAAATATTTTTTAAGGATTGAATATAATAATTTTCATACTGATTAGTCAATTGTCAATAAAAGTGGTATTTGTCAAAAAAAAAAAGGGAAGAAGTACTTTATTTTTATAACTGCATAGCAGAATAATGTATTATCTTTGGCTTGTGTACACTGATAGATAATTTTCTATTTACCTATGATGATACAGAATATAACGTAAACAAAAAAAACAACAAACTCCCAAAACCCCAAAGAAACAAAAATGAAATACAAGTACAATGTAAACTCAAAGAGCGAGCAGCTGTTCCTTGAAAAGTATGACATACAATACCATTATCAGTAAGAAAGGTCATGGGCATGATTCCTTACCCTTAACAGACCAATCTGATCAGACCCATCTGTGTCAAATCCTCCAGGCAAGAATATTTTACCACTGAATGGTATTTGTCCAGTCAGCAGTGAAATGAGTACCAGTGAGAGCCAAATAAAGCAATAGGAGATCACTCATCAGATATCCTGGAGATCTTCTGGCTTAGGGGCACTCCTCACTAGGAGGTTTTCACCACTTGCCTGTCATAACACAGCATGTATGGGTCCATTTGTAAAATAAACACATTCATTGCAAAAACCACTTTGAATGAAGCTGCAATTGCATATTGTAGTAGGAATCATTATCATCAGCCCTGTTCAAGCAGTTTCAGGGAAGTAGGGCTTTACAGGTCATACATTAAAATGTTAAAAATTAATCCTTATGGAGACTTTCACGGCATTAAAAGGGGCAGTGGGTGAGGTACTAGGCAGGAGTTCTCCATTGAATGGCAGAGAGGCTATAGTAATCCTACTATATTTTAATACTCAAGATATTTTGTATTTATACCTGGGGAAAAAAGTGAATATCTAAGATTCTTCTGGAAAGAAACATGGCATGGCATTAAAGTGTAGTACTTTACTTATTTAAGAACAAAGCCAAGCAGCAAACTAATTTGCCAAAAGTAAGGTGAAGAAAACAATTTCTTCCTCAAACTGAAGATGCTCCGTAACTTACATATAAAGTCGAAAGTAAAGAAAATCCTGAAAATTAAACTGAATAAACCGATCCAAAGAGAATCATTAAAAAGGGTACACAGTACAGATTTTTATTCTGAAACACGTGTTGGTCTTCTACTGTTAAAAAAGCTTTGAATTAATTATGCTACAGATTAGCAAGGATGTAAACTAAAACTTTGCTTCCATTACAGCTGATTACATCACTTTCAGCATCCTAATAATAGACCACACTGAAAAAACTAAAAAGTACAAAATCATCCAAATTATCTTTAGAACAGCTTATCTCCTGAAATTGAAACATCATGGTAAAAGTAGTTAATATAATAAAAAAAAAAATCAAATATAGATGCCAATTTGAATGATTCTAATCTCTCTAGTGTAAAAATTTAAGAAAGATCAAAAATTATTTCCTAAATTAACCTGATATGAGAAAGAAGAGTGCTTACACAAGTGATGATGAATTAAAGTTTCAATATTCTTCAACAGATGTCTTTTCAAACACTTGCTCATAGTTTTAGCCACTGCACATGCAATCATAGAATCATAGAATAGTTAGTGTTGGAAAGGACCTCAAGATCATCTACTCCCAACCCCCCTACCATGGGCAGGGACACCTCCCACTAAGCCATATCACCCAAGGCTATGTCCAACCTGGCCTTGAACACCGCCAGTGATGAAGCATTCACAACTTTCTGGGCAACCCATTCCAGTGCCTCACCCACCCTCACAGTAAAGAATTTCTTCCTCAGATCCAATCTGAACTTCCCCTCTTTAAGTTTGAGCCCATTACCCCTTGTCCTATCACTACAGTCCCTCATGAGGAGAGCCTCCCCAGCACTCCTATAAGCCCCCTTCAGATATTGGAAGGCCACTAGAAGGTCTTCACACAGCCTTCTCCAGGCTGAACAGTCCCAGCGCTCTCATCCTATCTTCATATGGGAGGTGCTCCAGTCCCTTGATCATCCTTGCGGCCCTCCTCTGGACTTGTTCCAACACTTCCATGTCCTTCTTGTGTTGAGGAGACCAGAACTGCACACAATACTCCAAGCGAGGTCTCATGAGGGCAGAGGGGCAGAATCACCTCCTTCGACCTGCTGGCCACACTCCTTTTAATGCAACCCAGGATGCGGTTGGATTTCTGGACTGCAAAAGCACACTGCCGACTCATGTTCAATTTCTTCTCAACCAACGCCCCCAAGTCCTTCTCCTCAGGGCTGCTCTGAATCTCATCCCGTCCCAACCTGCAGCTGTGCCTGGAATTGTTCTGACCCAGGTGTTGGACCTTACACTTTTCATGGTTCAACTTCATGAGGTTGGCATCAGCCCACCTCACAAGCATGTCAACATCCCTCTGGATGGCATTCCTTCCCTCCAATGTATCAACTGAGCAATCTGCAATCTTGCTGAGGGCACACTCAATCCCATTGTCCATGTCACTGACAAAGATGTTGAACAAGACCGGTCCCAACACCCATCCCTGAGGGACGCCACTCATTACTGGTCTCCAGCTGGGCATTGAGCCATTGACCACAACTCTTTGTGTGTGGCCATCCAGCCTGTTCTTTATCCACTGAGTGGTCCACCTATCAAATTGATGACTCTCCAACTTAGAGACAAGGATGTCATGTGAGACAGTGTCAAACGCTTTGCACAAGTCCAGGTAGATGACATCAACTGGTCTAGCCTTGTCCATCAGTTCCATATCCCTATCATAGAAGGTCACCACATTGGTCAGGTAGGATTTCCCCTTAGTGAAGCCATGCTGGCTGTCACCATGCACCTCGTTGTTTTTCTTGTGCCTCAGCATGCCTTCCAGGACAATCCGCTCCCAGATTTTGCCAGGCACAGATGTGAAGCTGACTGGTCTATAGTTCCCCGGCTCATCCATTTTCCCATTCTTGAAAATGGGAGTTATATTTCTCTTTTTCCAGTCATCTGGAACTTCTCCTGACTGACAAGTTTTTTCAAATATGATGGATAGTGGCTTAGCAACTTCACCTGCAGCTCCTTCAGGACCCACAGATGGATTTCATTAGGTCCCATGGACTTGTATATGTTTAGGTTCCTAAGATGGTCTCGAACCAGATCCTCTCCTACAGTGGGCCCAAGGTCTTCATTCTCACTGTCCCCGTGTCTGCCTTCCAAGACTTGGATGTTATGGCCAGAACATTTTTCAGTGAAGACTGGGGCAAAGAAATCGTTAAGAACCTCAGCCTTCTCCATATCCATGGTAGCCAGTTCTACCGATAGCTTCTGAAGAGGGCCCACCTTGTCCCTAGCCTGTCTTTTACATGCAATGTACCTATAGAATCCCTTCCTGTTATTCTTAACTTCCCTAGCTAAGTTTAAATCTAAGTGGGCCTTAGCTTTCCTAACCTGGTCCGTAGCTTCTCGCACAACATCCCTGTATTCTTCCCTGGCCACCTGTCCTTACTTCCACCTTCTATAAGTTTCCTTTTTCCTTCGAATTTTCCTCAGCTGCTCTTTTCCATCCAAGGAGGTCTCGTTGCCTTCCTGCATTACTTCCTTCTAGTAGAGATTTAATGCTCCTGACCTTGCAGCAGGTGATCCTTGAATATCAACCAACAGTCTTGGGCACCCCTGCCCTCTAGGGCTATATCCCATGGAATC
>JASSUY010022115.1:0-15506 GCA_032466535.1 Forpus xanthops
TTCTCTGGGCACCCTGTGCCAGCGCTCAGCACCCTCACAGGGAACAGCTTCTGCCCAAGAGCTCATCTCAGTCTCCCTTCTGGCAGGTTAAAGCCATTCCCCTTGCCCTGTCCCTACAGGCCCTTGTCCAAAGCCCCTCTCCAGGTTTCCTGTAGCCCTTTCAGGCACTGGAGCTGCTCTAAGGTCTCCCTGGAGTCTTCTCAAGAAAATAAACTGTCTTTTGCTGGCTGCACATGACCAGGACCCTTGGGTACCAAAGCCCAGGCCTGAGCAGCCCATCGGTAGCTTGGAGCGCTGACAGTGTGGCTGCCAAACCCCAGCAGGCATTGCTGACACCAGCCAACACCCTCATAACAAAATTCTGCTTCCCAGGCCAATTCTGCTGTAATACATCATCCCCAAGCGAACTTGTCAGATTGGTTTGTCTACAAATATGTTCACACTTGGAAATCTCTCCCTTCTGTGAACAGCAATCCATTAAACATGCATCTCTCTGTTTTCCCCATCTCGCTCTCTGTACAGAAAACCAGTTCTCTCCTTTTGTCCTCAGTAAATGCCTATTCCATGTTTTTGCATGTTTTAAATATTCACGCATACGAAAGAAGCTGTAAAAACATTGCAGGGCTTATTTATTATTTAGCGTACACACTTCTCCCTGCAGAACACCAAAATAAGAAACATTTTAGTCCTTTTTTTTTTTTCATTTTCTTTGTATTTGATTTCCATTACTCTGCTCGTTAAAGTTTAAAAACTGCTTTGTTCCCTGACAGTTGGGATTTATGTGCCTTCTTGTCAGGGAATAAAAGCGTACCTGTGGACATGATGGCAGAGGTGGGAGTGAGATGCTGTGGGACCTTCTGGCTTGCCATCTAAGGGTCCTGTGTGCAACACAAAGCTGGAGCCATGCTGGCATGGCTGTGTGCAGTGCTCAGAGCGTTCAGGTAAGAGTACTAACCCCAGAGTTTAAAAGAGATATGAAGCCTACAGCTATTAAAAGATAAACAGAAAGACATTTTACTGCCAACAATAAAATCTCTGGAGCAAATACTGCCACACATCAATCTTTCCACCAGAGCCACCTGATTCCCTGGTTTTAAGGCTAGCTCACAAAGATGACTCAGGAGAGCTCTTCAACAGTGCAAACCAAAGAACATCATACAGTCATTTCCCCATCATATCCTGAAAACTGTCCAGGCTCTGGCTTCTCTTTTGGAATGAGACATCCCAAGGCTGCAAGAGATGGGGAGTTTACCATGTCCCTCGTGGGGATTCCAATGTCAAATTATCTTACAATTCCAGACTGGTTTGGGTTGGAAGGGACCATCTAACCTAAATCTCCTTTTTAAGTTTGAACCATTATCCCTTGCCCTATTGCCCTGATGAAGAGTCCCTCTCCAGCATCCTTGCAGGCCCCCTTCAGACACTGGAAGGCTGCTTCATCCTCAGATGCATACAACCTACTTTGCTATTTTCCCAGTACTGCAACACTCCACGAATCTCTCATTCACTGCAGGAATTACAGACAAGCCCTGTATGTTGGAGCTGAAGCCGGGGTCAGATAGTGGGCTTAACTTTTCAGAGTGCTCATCTCCTAGCAGCAACCTCATAACCCACCAATGCTCTAAGGCAAGTTGGGATGCTGCCACCACAACACCGCCAGAGAGAGATTTCTCTGCATACACAACACAGCAGACACAGAAATGCAGGTGACCTTGTGTCACCACAACCAGTGGTTTCAATGCTGACCTGAGACCCATGGGAGCACACTGTGGGCTCCAGCTCTAACACTGCGAATGGTGCTGCCAGCAGGTACGGTCCTTCCAGCAGCTTGGGCATCCTTCCATCAGGATCTGGACTGCAACCAAGAACTCTGTTCACATAGGTTACTCAACAGACCTCACTACCAACCTGGTCTGGATTCAAATGACTGCCCCAGTGTGAAAAGAACTGGATCTTGTAAGTGGTGCCATAAAACAGTGACTAGCTTTGTAAAAAGAAGTTCACTGCTCCTGGAATCAGATGCTTTTGTGCTTGTTCCATGTGACAGCCACCAGTGATACATGGTGAAAGGCATTCCAGAAAGAGGTAGGCACTACAGCTACGTTTTAGCATATTTATATGCCACTTTATAACATCGAAGCTAAACAGCACATTGTAAAGCACCTTATACGTGCTATGCAAACACTATTATGTATTGTGGAATATCATCTTGTCTTGCCAGGGAGCTGACTGAGTAACTTAAAATACACTTTATGTTGTTTTATCACGTTTCCTCCCCAAAGAAGTGCGTATCCTTTCTAAGCCTGACCTGGAGGTCTGCACACACAGCACACAGTTTTAAATACTAAATCCTTGCCCCCACTCCCGGAAGGAAGTGAACTATTTCTCCTCCCCTTCCTGATCTACAGGAATACTATCATGTCAGGCAACTCAGCTGAACCAACATGAAACCAATCTGAGAGAACGAACTCGAGTTCCCTCACCTCACAGTGGGCTCAGTCAGGACTTCACTGACATGAGGAATGCCATTATTAAATGCTTTTAGCTGAGCCTGAAATGAAGGAGAAATTTCTTTACGGCTATCTCCTGTGTTCAAAGAACAAAAGGCATTTTCTGGGAGGTACTCCTAGTTTTCTACTTTCTAATTTACCTTGAGCTATTGACTAGAGACATATTGAGGAGTCTTTACACTAACGCCATTCCCAAACTATGGCAGAACATGCTACACTGTTAACTGCTAAAGGAGACCATGGCACTGACTGCCTCGGGACAGTACAGTTAGAAACTTCAATGCAGAGGGTTATTTAGAAGGTGGGATGTCATGAACTCTGGGCACTGCTGCTGCCAGCGGCCTCTGGTGTGTGCCAGAGACCCAGATACCTTCCTTGCTCCTCCATGCTCCCATCAAATAGGACTCCTCTCCCAACAACCTTGTAACTCAAGTACTACACTGAAGCTACATAAATCAAAGCACATAAGTGACTGTGGCCCAGATCTAGAAGCTCCCTTTGCTCCCAGGTTTATTAGCTAAGAAGCACAGACGTGAGCTGCTATTCCACTGTGAACTCAGGATTGGGAGGCAGAGTTGTTTGTAATTCCGTGTTTGTAGTGGTCAGGTCAGTAAATGCAATAATAACAAAGTGCTTCCTCGTTCTCCATGCAAAGCATGCTAAAATGGTGCTCTGTGTGTGCACAAGCGTGTGCCTGTGAGTGTGATTTGAGCATCAAATGCTATACAGGCAAAGAAGTATAAGAGTAATCCTGCAAGACAGAAAGAATAGAAAAACACAAAGAACAGGATTCTGGAACATTTCAGTATCCTGTTGACTCATGAGATTGAAGCAGACAGGTACAGCCCAAAGACAGCATGATCTAAACGTGGGCCAAGCTCTAACACACAGCAGGAATGTCTAATTTTAGTCTGTCCAGTTTTGGCAATGTCACCTTTAATTGCACGGCTCATTTGAATTGTAAAACACCTTTAAAAGCTAACTAGTAAAAGGAAATGGGCCATATTTTCTAGACTAACAGTCATATTCAATTTTAACTGCAACAAAATTGGTTTTAAACAGTTAATGCACATTAGGACTTGAGTTACCAGAGAGAAAACATGGCCTGCAACCATACATGCAGATGTTTCAGCCCTTTAATTGAGGCTGCATTCACATCACTTCATGGCAGTGCTGCTGCAAACTGTTTTGTGGGACCCACGATTTACTGGTCTGGGTTCTTACCAGCTAACAAGCTGCAGACTTTGACAGTGTGTGCGTTGGACTGACCTGCATTTGAGAGTTTCACACACAGGACTCCACAATGCTCTGGTCAATGTGAGGAGCAAAAGTGCTAGGACAAGGACACCAACCCCTGTGCGTGAGGCTGGGTGTCCATGACACAGGGGATAGGAAATGGCCACCTTGTAGTGAACAGTGTCACAAGTCTAATCGTCAAAGGAGTTTGGACACTAAGTAGAATCTATTTAGGAAGTAGGCTGGTGTGCCAGTATAGGGTTTGAGAATAACCCAAAAGCAAAAGAGAAGATTTTCCCAAAGCCTGGCCTGAAGCCAACAAGGTGTTTTTCATCAGCTCCAGCGAGGCAGGATTTTATCCCACATCGAGCACGTGGAGCAATGATCAAAACTGGGGATTCTGTGAATGAAGCCCAAGTAAGCAGCTGGTGGAATCACTGAATACGCATGAGGAGATACTTGTGGTGAAGTGCCCACGGTCAGCAGAGGAAGGAAACATATTGGGAAGTGCATTTAAACGATCCTCACACTGGTGAAATAATTAGCCACCATCCTGCAAGCACAGGTCTGAGGACTGGGCTACTTTGTTAGGAGTTCTAGTCTTGATTAGCCAGAGCCCAATTCAGAGCCAGTTTCCTCAAGCACCCCCTGGTTCTGCACTAGAAGGACTACAATCGGAGAGATGCAATTGTAGGGAAAGTGCTGTACGGCTTTTGCAAGAGCAAAATCCTGCTGAGCCAGTGATGGAGGTGAATATTTAAGGACTTTGCCACTAGCATAACCTGCGCTGCCACCTGAAACACACTTGACAAAGAGCACTTTTTTGTGGCTGCTGATTGTGCTGCACACATAGAGAATCTTCCTGGAGAAATGGCTCTCTGCCTCCCTCTAGAGAGATTTGTGAGGCAGGCACAGGCGTGAAACTCCTTTCTCTGCTTCCGTTAGATGAAGTCCATGGCTTTATCTTGCTCTTTAGCTCTTCCTAAAACATTTCTGAACCACACACACCAACAGGGCACCGGTAACCCCTCAGCTGAGCCCCTCCATCGAGTCTGTGCTGTGGAGCTCACACACAGCACAAGAAGGGTCTTTGCCATGACCCTAAAGACAAACTTTGTGCCTGCAGAATGCCCAGCACAGCCAAATCACAGAATCCCAGACTGGTTTGCATTGGAAGAGACCATAAAGCTCACCCAATTCCAACCCCTGCCATAGCCAGAGACACCTTCCACTAGAGCAAGCTGTTCCAAGCCCCATCCCACATGGCCTTGAACACTGATGTGTTAACAGGGTAATCTTGCTGGGGCATCTGAAAAGGCACTTTTACGGGCCCATTTTCATACTCAGATACCCTGGTAGGTATCACAGAGCCCCCTTCTGATAGCAAGTGGCAGCGCTGGAATGGGCCATAGGCTCTAGCACACTCAAAACGGCTGAAGTTTGCTTTTACTGCAGGGCAGGGGCCCAGCAGAAGCCCTGTACATGTGGCTGCCTGTCTGCCCTCATGCCCACTCACTCACACCACACTCACAGGCACCCGGAAGCAACGCAAGTGGCTCAAGGAAGGAATATGTAACCAAAACCATCACCTCTTACTCTCTTTGGTCCTGATTTCACAAGGTTTCTAAGGACACATCTAAATTCAATCTCCAGAACTCTGAAAAGATCCCAGGAGACCTATTTACACAGAAAAAGATTATTCAGGTATCTGTATCTTACAAAAATCCCATACATCTTGAACGCATATTTTTATTGGAAGTAACTGCTCAAATCACTTTAGTAAACAACACCTCATCTGGGGCTTTCTGAAGAATCGGTATTTTCTTTTGAGTACCCTTAATACTTGAAATGTGAAGTCTTCTCTCGAGACACAAATCAATTGTTCCTCTCCCTAATGCACCACTTCCCTTGTGAGGTGTCCAAAATGTGATGCAAGATCTTTGGTGGACTAAATTCTGTTCTTTCCCCTTAAGCCTAACGAGTCATTAGGAAAGGCAAGTGGGAAATAGTCTGGCAATTAAAAACAGAGTATGGAGGAAAAATTAAAGTAATGCATCCTTGGACTGCAATTTTGAGAATTTATTAGTCATAAACCCTTGATGAGTTATTCTTATGACAAAACCTGTAATAAGGAGGAAAAAAGTGATAAAAATAATGAACGCATTTGTATGACAGCAATTGTAGCAAGTATAGGGAATGACAAAACCCTCCTTTGGAAGGATTTAGCTTCATAATTACAATCATACGGATATCTTAATGCCATTGTTCTGGTAACAGATTGTCCGTTTTGCCCGGGAAACCTTTCCACTGAAACCACTTGCACTTTATCTTTCAGAAATAAACACCTCTTGTCATTTGCGAAACAAAATGCGGGGAGCTGCGCAAAGATTTCCATCGGAAAACCAGAGAGCGATGCCATGAGTCTGTGGTAGGTTCTGTGTGTGGATGGGGTATGCAGAGGTCTGTAAGTGCGATCTACACATCTGGTTGGGACTGCAGAATAAAGCAGTTTCCTGTATGTGGGAAGGACCTGGTAAAGGTGTCTCAACAAAAGAGGCAGATGAAAATAAACTGGTGGGGTTCATCCACCAAATGAAAACTCTCCCGTTCAGTTACAGCAGCAGCAAGGGCTGCAGGATCAGACCTCGAAGTGCTGAGGGTACCCACCTTAGGTGTTCTGTTCCAAGCCTGCAGAGAATGGAGCCTGGCTGAGCCTGGGGAGGAGCAGGGGCTGCCCTTTGGAAGGACTCACCATCCCTTTGTACAGTATCTGGAGTTACTTCATTTGAAGTACCGCAGGAAGCAGGAAAAGAGAAAGAGATTTGAATTAGACCCTGCAGATTGAATTTCAGAATTAGAAACTGGATCCTCCTGAAATCCCACCTGCAAACAAGCTCAAAGCACAGCCAGTTCTGGGACTGAGATTTAACCTACCACTTCTACCCAAACCACCACCCCTCCTGCACTTCCTCCCCATTTCATTTCTTTATGTATCTCCCCAGGAGACAGACTCAGTCTCTGATCCATGTTTCAACGCCGAGCAGTCCACAAGCACACAAAACCCAGGCAGCAATAAAGAGAGGGACCTGCAGCAGCGTGTAGTCAATAATACATGCCGCCACCTCGCCCAGCTAAGTGACAGTGTTTCTCCATTGCATGTGTCAAGGCTCATTTCATTTCCCAAGCAGCTAGTGTCCTGACAGGCGGGTGAGTAACACCTTCATGGTACTTGATGTATTTAATGGGTGTCTATGAGCTGGTGGGAAGCTGGGGTCCACCCAGACCCGTATGATCTCTTCCAGAAATAAACATCAGTTGGAATGGAAGGGCTCTGATAGGCACAATCTGTTAGCAGCAAATTGAACTGTCACCCTTGTATGTCATGTTCATTTGGCTGATTAAGGAGATATTAATCTACTGTCATTGTTACAGTATCTGTCATCCCAGGGAGGAAAAAAACCCAAGGATATGCAGGCAGCTTTTCTGGAGATATATATACACACAGCGAGAGAAGGCAGAGGTGTGTAGAATACAAATGAAACTTTAATCTGCTACAAGTATTGAACCAACTCCAATTGATTACAGACGCACACCCAGAGCAAGCCATGGGTCCTGCTTCAGGTGATGCTGAACCTGGGTTTCGGCTAGTTTTGACTACAAAAATTCTGCAAATTCTGAGCAGTCAGGCTTTGCCTCCTCAGAATGCAAACAGCTTTCGTATCTGTACAATGGGTATGCTAAGCTGTTATGATAAGGATCTTCTGACCATGTTTTGTAATTTCAGGAGGCAACATCAAATCCCTTCATTGCTATCTTTGGTAAAGGAGTGTGGGGACACTCATTATTTTTGCCTGAAATGGTGAACAAGCCTTGCATTAAAGCGTTTTTTGCTCCTCAAATACCAGGACCTCTTTCTGCAATACATGGCACTGAATACGTGGCAGGCAACACATACCCAGAGCAAACCTGAGATTCATTCAGCAGCACTGCAAAACCCAATCTCAGCTCATCTGCCAGACCACCTCTTCCTTTCTTCTCCCTCTTTCTGCCTTCCTTGCCTGTTTTGCTGAATTTCCCCCCTGAAGCAAGTCCTACATCCTGTTCTCAACACATCTTTTCCACCATTTTACCTGAAAAGAGATCAAGAGAGCTTGGTAATGATTTTGAAAGTAAAGGTTAGGCTGTACAAAACTTGAAGATGCTGCATTTGCTATGGAATAACATTGCACTGAATGTGGTCTGAGGATTAACACAAAATGCCTCCAACTTAGGGGAATTAAGAAGAGTGTTGACTTACAGCAGCACATAGTTAATGAGGGAACATTGACTGCAGATCACCTCAGAGGAAATGATAAAGGAACAAATTCATTTCTAGCGTATACAGAAACAACTCCCACTGCCATTCACTTGCAAACCCTGGTAAATAAATCTAAACTTCTGGGCTGCTTCACATGGAGATAGCTCAGGATATCAATGTCAGTGCTGGTTAGCAGAGCCCTTTAATGAGAGGCAGGCTGCCACAGCCTTTATTTAAGAGCACAGCTGCTGTTAAAGCAGGAATTTAATGAATATGCACACACAAAATCTTGTCTGCATAGGGGCTTACTCATTTTTGTAGTGGGAACATTAATGCAACCTGAAAAGCTCAAGAATACATCATTAAACATAAGCTGCTAGTTCCACATTTTCTCAGATGAGAACACATGCATGCTAAAGCCCTGCACCCCCCTCTCACTTTTGCAACAGTCCTCATAGTTTATGTTTGAATCAATAACTATTTTAATAGGGGGAGTTTAGAAAAGTTTGATTCAAATTCCTTTGACACAGTTCCATCAACATCTAGTTATAGAGACATTCTGCATATGACTCATTAAATATTTAAAAGATTCCTATTATTGAATTAACTATTTATTGATTTATAATTTAAAAGATTTATGCTTGGCCATTAAAAAAATTCCAAGCTGACTTTCACTTAAAGAGATGTCAGGTGCCATTTGCTGCTAGTGAATGTCTAATGTACCCTTTTCACCCCTGGAGTGAAGAAAGGACAATTACTCAAAGGACCTCTGGTTCAATATTCATACTGTTTAGATGCTGAGGTCTGTGGTTGCTTTTTTCCTCCTGCGGCATTAGGTCATGCTCAGCAGCGTCTATCCATCCATCCCACAAAACCTCAGCCTCCATGGAAATGCACAGCTTGTAGTTTCTCTCCTGTTACATTTATTGATTTGCATCCCAGATGAATTTTGAAAGCCTTATGAGACTTCCTGGTTATATTCTTGCAGCAGTGATGCTCTTGCTGAAACCCTAAATGCAAAAGGATAAACACACATGGTTACAGACACCCACAGTGGATCCTTCTATCCCTGCTCCTACAGGGTCCAAATCAAAAAGCTTTCCAGACTGGGAGCCTTACCTGTGGAAAATAATGGCTCTTTCTAACATTAAGAATGGATTTAAGAGCTCTGCTGAACTGGGACCATGGAAATGAAAATATACGCTGAGCACTAAACATTAACTTCAAACGTCAAATCCAACACTTCCCCAGCTTTGCTCTTTCTATAAGGAGCTGGAGGAAGAAGTATTAATATATTGCCTTTATTTTGCACCTTTAATCTGAGGCTCACCCTCTGCTTCACCAACATTAATTATTTAAATCTGGACGAGCCCCCAAGGGGTGTCTATTATTATAATACTCCCTTTACAAATGAGTAAACTATGCACAGGAAGGTTAAGTCACTTGCTGAAGGCCACACAAAGAGTCCACACCAGAGCCAGCTACAGCCTTCCAGAGAAGAAAAGGAGGATAGAGCAGAATAAATGCACTGTCTGCCCTCCTTGTACAAACTCATGGGATTTCCAAATACAGACAGAAGTACTCCTTGGATCTAACAGAAAAAAGGAACACAAAACATGGGAATGACTTCTTCTCTGCACACAGAGAGTAAGGGTCTGCTTCAGATAATGATCTCTCACTGTTTGTTTTATTTTTGGCTTTGGGGACCGAAGTTTTAGTGATACACATTTTTCTACAAGCCATTCTTGGCTCTCTATCAAAACCACACAGTAATTAGCACAGGTCGGTCAGACAGAACTAGAGCAGGGTAATGTATTATACTGTAGAAATTGTTGCTCGTTTCCCCAATCTGTGAATTATAAATAAAGATCTCTATGACTTGAAAAGGCTGCTTGCCCTAAGTAGTAACTATTTCAAGTCTGCCACACAGCTTTCCCAGTGGCACTGCTGGGGGTTAGGGATTAACCGTAGAACAAATAGTTTTTTGGCATATCAGACACAAACCTGTAATAAATTGACTTTAAAATGATATAATAAGGGAAAAAGAAGGTATTGTGGAGCCAGAGAAAAGGAAGCTCACTCCAGTGTGATACAGGAGAATACATAAACAAATACACATACACACACACGTGTGTATATTTTTATATATATATGTATGTATATATGTCCATCTTGCCTTTAGTCCTCATAAATGGGCACTGGAAAGTAATGCTGGGACTCCGGCAAAGGTACAGAAGGTCAGCTCAAATCAGAAAGGAAAAGGTGAGGCTCAGACCAGTGAACAGCATATTTATCAGTAATGAAATCTAGATCTGCTATTTCAGTTACAGCTGTTC
The DNA here is from genome assembly GCA_032466535.1 of Forpus xanthops. NCBI lineage: Eukaryota > Metazoa > Chordata > Aves > Psittaciformes > Psittacidae > Forpus > Forpus xanthops. The sequence goes on from JASSUY010022115.1 coordinate 10,380, forward strand.
AGATCAAGACCTCCATGTTCTGCAGGATCCCTTCTGGACACAGAGAAGGAACAGGCTTTGCTACTCGCATCCCCTTGAAAAGCCTTCAAGATACTCACTGAATGCAGACAAATTCTGATCTACCCTTTCTCTGCTGCAAAATGGGAATAGAGATTCTCACTGATTTATGGTGGTTTATGGGTGTGCATTTTCTAGAAGTGGAAAGAGCTCTATATGCCCAGAATGTGACTGCACACAATAGTTCACAACTGGCCACAGCTGTCAGACTTTTGCCTCCTTAGTTTTTTCTCCATGGATGACGGATCCAGAGCAATGCTCTCTGCTGTGGCATTTCTTTCCCAAGCAGTGGGTTCGAGCTGTTCACATGCTTACAAGTCCTTTTCTGACCCACTCAGGGAATGATAGGCAGTGATTTATTTTGAGCACTGACATCCCCACTTGGGAAGAGGTTTGTTCTAGAGCTGCCAATCCCTGTGAAGTGCCAGGAGGGGTGTGTGGGACAGGGCCTGGCAGGCCTGGGAAGCTGTGATCCAGCTCCCAGTGGAGTTCCTCCTCACCCGGTGGCTCAGCAGGATCTGAAAAAGCACGAGTAGACAGTCCTGGTATGAGTAAGGAAGACAATAAGATTCATCCCTCCAGGGACAACACTGACGGACAGGCTCTGTATCAGTTCTGTCACTTGTAATGGACTGGAAACTGAAATGGAGTGAAATCAAGTGTCTGTGCTCTCTGCAGAGCAAGAACTCCTCGGCAGACAAAGATAACCCATCTGCCCTGCAGCCCTGATGGAGCTGCATGATCAAAACTTGTTGGCTGTGCAAGGCAGAAGAACTCAGTGCATAGATCCCGAGGGGATTTTCCATTAAACCCCTGGCCATTCAGTCAGTTCCTCTGGCTGTCACACAGTGCCTTGGCCTCCCCAGCCATACATCAAGCACCAACACTCAGCAGAAGTTTTCAAATGCGAATGACACACACTGCAGAGTCAGATCAGAGCTACCTGGATGCAAACCTGACTGTACTCCCTGCCTCTGCTTTGGACATTCTTCAGCCAGCACAATGCCATCAGCTATGCTATCAGATACCCATGCAAATTTCAGGTGCTTCTTAGAACCTCTGACAAATCTGATCCCATCTGGAAACAGTTCTTTCCCTCTGCTTTTCAGATGAACCTGTTGCAAATGCTCGTGACCTGCAGGCACATTATCAGTGATGCTCAGGCAATTTCAGTGCTGTCAATACCCCTCAGGGCTCACAATCCCCAAAGGCCAGTGCTTCCCGCTGCTCACCGGCTTTGCTTGAGCCAGGATCCAGAAGTCACTGCCAAGGTAAAGGTAAAGCTGTGAGTACATAATTTAATCTTTGGCAATATACATCACAGCAGAGAACTTGGACCTGAACAGTGAACAGCCCAAAATACTTGTTCTGCTACTTACAGCCATAAATTGGCCTCATTTACAAGTTTTTTAATATTAATCCTAGATAGCCATCACAGCAGCAAATACAGCATGTCATGGTTCATCTTCAAATCAAATCAAATGTTACAGTACACTATAGAGTGCTTACTTATACACACACACACAGACTAGTCAGGAACCTATGCAGGAATAGTAACTATATTGCTTTGATGTCTAAGTACCTGTGAATCACAACACTGCTATGTAAATACATGCGTACACAGAGACTGGCAGATTTGAAAGGATACATACATGAATAGGCTAATTCAAAATGACTGGAGGCAAAATGAATTATTCACTGAAGGGGTTTTATCTGCATTATTCACAGGATGCACTGGAATACAATTACTCACTTGGTCAGCAGACCTGTGCCCAAAGTTTACCGTGTTGGACTTGCTGAAGAGATAAAAAAGGCTATTTCACAAATTGAGGTCCAATCCAGCTCTGCATTTAACAGTAATCACTGCCCACCAAGACAAACACAACATCATTCAGTGACTGGGAAAGCAAGTTATGATGAAGAAGCTGTTGGAACAGGAAACAGTTGATTTCCCAGGAGCCCCATAAATCCACCTCTGATGTCCTTTCAAATTTTCTGTTATTGCTGCAAAAACTGCAAACTCCAGGAAGAGGTGAAGCAGCAGACACACTCCTTCAGCAGGGGAAGAACTGTGATCTGGGTCTGCCTGTCCAAACTGGTTTAATGTGCTTAGCAGATACAGCAAAAGAGAGAGACCTCCTCCTTGGGGCTTTGGATGCACCCTGGGATCAGATGTAGTTCAGCATCTCCCTGCCTTGTTTTGCCTCCCTGTTAACACTTAGCACCCTTGTGCACTCCCACAGCATCCTGCCCCATCAGCATCTTATTCTGGAGACTCCAAACTTTCACATGCTTGCAACGCTGAGAGCCAGGAGCACCTGATAAAGGGCTGGTGTGGTCCTTCTGCGCAGTACATTGCTCCTAAGGTCCTAGCGACAGTACACATCAGCCTCTGGGAGCAGGCAGTCATCCAGCCAAGAGAGCTCTCAAACCACAGCATTTATTTCATTTTATTCTGATTATTTTAAGTTGACTAATTTTATACTAAATTAGGGCTGATGCTGTTTTGGGTATTCTGCCAAGTTTTAAATGGAGCCACCCAAGCAGAGGAGGCCAGGTACCATCTCACAGCGAGGTACCAGGTTCTGTGAGCTGCAGATCCACAAACAGAACACAAGACCAGGTAGAGTTAGTTACTTGTTTAAACATCTGATTCTCCACATATGTCGTGACCCACAACTGGAGCCACTGCAGCTGTCAGCAGCACAGTAGCCCATCAAAGCACTCAAGAAAGTATGAGTTCCACAATTCAGATCCACATTCCTCCAGTGTAGGGAATCTGGGATCAATTTTCAGCTCAGTTACAGACACAGCACCTTTCTGCAGAGGAGCTGCTCTCCCTGTGACAGTTGAGCACTCACCGATGATGTGTGCACAGCTTGCTTTGTTGGCCATGTAACCTATTTAGGCTGCAAGGTAACACCACGGCAACTATTTTCCACAGTAAGGATCTCTTGACATAAATACCTCACCATGACATTTAAAATGACAGTGTGGAGAAACTGATAACCAGCATGTGATTCTTAAGAGTCTCAGAGAGTGGAGGTTACAGTGTCCACACATGGACTTTGTTTACTATCATTCTGAGAAACTAATTTTTCAGTACTAGAAACTGCCTTTTCTTCATGTGTGTGGAAGCATTATTAATTTTTGACTGCACTCTATATTTTCACTAAAGAAGAATGAAAAATAGGTTTGAACCCACAGTTGTCTCAACACCGTTGTTGCCATGCTTCCCTCCCTGTGTCATTTCTATACTAAATATTTCTGTGCATGCAAAAGCGCACTGTGCTGCTTTCCATAACAGCATCAGCAAGTCAAAAGCACTGCTCATCCTGGAATACACTCTCCTTCCATGCATCAGACCGAGATTCTTCCTGAGAGGATGACAAGCACCTACTGTACTTCTGCACTGGGGAAAGAGACACTTTTAAATGCAGCTTTCAGAGCCAATGCGTTGGCTTGAGTAAATCCAGCAAACAAGGAAAATGCATGTTACTGCTGGTTGATGAAGATGCCATCCGTTCTCCGTGTTCAGTGGTCCTGGAGCAGCTGCTTCTGCCATCAGGCACTGCCAGCCTCCTTCGGCGATGCTGGAGTCGAGGAACACAAAACACATTTCAAGCAAGAGGTCACATTTACCAAATCCTAGCCATGCATGACTTGACTATGTGAACAACCATTCTTATGTTTCTTCATCAAGGAGTTTTTCTTCCTGCTTTCTCAGCTGTACAGTGTCTCTGCCTTTTTTTTTGGCTTGAGGTCTCTGCCTAATTATCTGTAACCTTCTGTTCGAAGATCGCTGTCCTGCCCTGATAAAAACCAGTAACTTTGAAAACAAACTGGGTCTTAATTTTCCTTGACAGCCCTTCTTTAAACATGTGGGTAAAGCCCTGGCTTAATTAAATGCACATTCGTATTCCAAACAAATTAAGTACAATTAAGGACCCTGAGTTATGGGTATCTATCACTCGGCGATGTTTTTGTAAAAATTACCACATTTAGATCAAACACAGAGGACCCTTTGCTTAATTGCTTCATTAGGGCCCGATGCAATAGGCTTCATAAATACAGGGTCTGATGTCTCTTTGGGAATTGCCCAAAAGACGGCTCTTAAAGTAATTGCTTCCACATTTCTCCCCGTGCAATGTTCATGTGCTCACTGATGGAAATGGGATGGCTCTCATGTAAGTGAATGCGGGTCCTGTCGTGTCTTCCAGCAGGAGGACTGTTGCCCAGCTCTTGGAGGCGGGTGGGTTTGGGCCCCTGGTTATTACCTGCGCAGTCTCTGTGAGGAGTTTGACAATCCCGACCGGATGAGGCTGTCTGCAGTGTGCTGGTAGCACAGTGCTTTTCTCATATATCACCTATGGATCCCACAGACTGAGGTAAACAGGATGCTTTGGGATTTATTTTTCCAGAAGTTGCTTTGAAGCAATAATGAACTGGCAGAAAACACTCAATAGATACGGCTTCGGGTCTCTGACCAGAAGAGCCCTTTAGTTCTTACAAATGCAGTTATTATGGCCCTTTAAAAGAAAATCTATTTACAGTGATTGCTTTAGCTGAACACAACCTACTCTTGATGAAATTAAATCTTACCTCAAACACACCTACAGTGAGGAGTCCAAGTTTAACCCTTGCTTGGATGGATGCCATTCAGTGCAGATGGATAATGCAGATGCAGAAAGGGAATGGGCCACAGTTTTTTTCTGAGATCTATAAAGAGCAGCAAAAGAAGATGCGACATTCCTCCCCTTTTTGCATGTTTTCTGCCTTACTTGACACTTAGGAGCTCTGCATTTTCACTGCGGAAGCCAAAATAAGCAGTGTGCACCCAGAAGCAACAATAATCATAGAATCATAGAATAGTTAGAGTTGGAAAGAACCTTAAGATCATCCAGTTCCAACCCCCCTGCCATGGGCAGAGACACCTCCCATTAAACCATGTCATCCAAGGCTATGTCCAACCCGGCCCTGAACACTGACAGCGATGGAGCATTCACAACTTCCCTGGGCAAACCATTCCAGTGCCTCACCACCCTTACAGTAAAGGATTTCTTCCTCAGA
>JASSUY010022118.1:0-19133 GCA_032466535.1 Forpus xanthops
TTCCCATTTCCCCGGGACTGGGGAAGAAAGAGGGGGGAGTGAGCAGAACTGTTTGAGGGGCCTCAAACTACGACAGGTGCAAAAAACTTAACCTAAACCAGCCAAGGACTAACAGCTATGTGCATGATAAGGGGTCTAGTGACCAAATGTGCTCCCTGGTTCATATGTTACTAATAATACAGACATTCCTGTGTTTGTGAAAGAGTTTGTTAAATATTATAGACTAACTACATGAGACAACTGTATATAATTCTAGCTTTACTTAATTAACTACAAGGAAGTAGAAATGCCCAAAAGTAAAATAAAAAATAGTGAGAGAGACCAACATAATTTTTAGCTAACATGACTTATTCACATACATACAAAAAAAGAAAATTGACATAAAATAATTTTTTTCTTCCCAGTCTTATTCAATGATTTAATCAAAATCAAGCTGCTATCATAGTCTTTGTTTTCTTTAAGATACTCAGTTATATTTGGCTAAAACATTACAGCAGATTATGGGTTTCATTCATAACAGAAAGTCAACACCATCAAAGCAATGTATTAGTGCTTCACTTTCTACCCCTCAAAAATATTTTCTAGAATCAAAATTCTGATACCTATGTGTCTTATTCAGTGCATAAGGAGAGTTTTGTGTCTCAGACTGGGTCAGATGGTGTACTAAATATCAGCTAGATTAGAGGTAGCTAAGAATAAAATGTTAAGCATGCAGGTGTGTTTGAAATTCTGCCTTTCCTGAGAGGTTAGGTATTTAAACTATTTGGGTCAATCTACCCTGAATCTTGTTATTAAGATGAATATTTATATTAATTTTTTTACAGAGAAAAGAAGAGTTTTCTCCCCACTTTCAAAAAAAAGCAATGCATACCTCTATTCTTTCCATTCCCTAGTACCAGTGTGAGCATGAAGTGCAAGGCCTGGTTAAATTGCTCCTTTCTTCTGTGTATTGGAAAAAGGATAATTCGAGGTTATACCTCTAGCCTCCTTGTTTAGGCCAAAAAGATCATCAAGAACAGGCTGAGGACTGTCTATAATTTTTCTTTTGTAGATGAGCATAAAAAATTAATGAGAGCATGAAGAGAGAACTCAAAAAAAAAAAAAATTGTGTGCGTAATCTAGAAAGTAAAGAATTCACCTGAGAAATAGGTGTTCTTGTATTTGCTCCAATAACTTTTCTTTTTTATTTTTAATTGGAATCTTATGAAAACATATAGTTTGTGTCTCTCACTGAGATCAAAACAGTGGTCAAAATGAAAATCCCATGTAACGTTCCATTTCATAATGCCTTTGAATTTTTTTTTTTCTCATATTTTGACTCTTCCTGAAAAATAAAAGTGGCCTACCAGGAAAACCATCAATGTTACACTTGTCTGACAGTAAACAACATCCTAGCATACAAGTATTGATTAAAGTGAATTAATAGTTCTGGGAGGCTTTGCCTTAGGACTTGGGTTTTTTCCTAGGTGATAGAATTAAAAATAAATCCAGGACAGAGGAGCCCAAATACATTTACTTTCAAGCAAATACTTAATTTAGACCTAGAGAGATTAGTGAAAGAAATTGTAAACAGCGTAAGACCAAGTAAGTAGACTGTGTACCAGCAGCTCCTGTCATAAAGAGTGCAAAGTAGCAATGTGATTTTCTGTTAATAATTAATCCTGTTCAAAAACAAGAGGCAAATATTTACAGCTATGTGTCAGAGGCACAGGAAGGTATGCAGAAGGCAACTAAAGTACAAAGCCATTTAAAGATACAAATGCATATTTCTCACAGAATTTTACTTTGTAAGGTTCTACTGAGAAGCAATACTCAGTCCTGTCCAGGCTAGTAAGCTGTGTTCCAGATCTTACAGAAGGCTTCTGTAATAACTGCTTAGCAGATATAATCATATTTTTTTGAAAAATTATGCAGCTGGAATATATCTGAGCATTGTACATAAAAAAAAAAAAAAAAAAAAAAAAAAAAAAAAAAAAAAAAAAAAAAACCAACAAAATCTGGTTTTAAGAGTTAGCAAAGACATCTACATATGAGATAGCTGTGAAGGGTAGATTTTCTCATCTGTGATTTTATTTTTCCCCACTTAAAAAGTAATTATAGTGAAGAATGTTTCTTACCCTATAAACAGTTGCAAAACTGCCATTCTTTTTAGGATTTAATAACTATTTCTGTCAAATCTTAAAGCATCACTTTATGTATTTGTTTTGGTTTAAGCCCAACTGGTAAATCAGAGCCATGCAGTCTTTCGCTCGCTTCTCTCCTTCTACCGTGTACACTTCTGGTGGAATGGGGAAGAGAATCACAAGAATGTAAATCTCATTGATACCCATCCTACTGATGGATTGAGATAAGAACAGTCCAATAACTAAAGTATAATACAAACCCACTACTACTACCATTGATAAAAATGGTGATAAGGGAAGTAACAAGGGGAGCGAATATAAAACCAAAAAAGGAAGGGGAAAAAACCCCAACAATAAACAGCAGTGATGCACAATACAATTCCTCATCACCCCCCAACCCATACCCTGATTCAAGCAGCAATCTGGGCCTCTGAGGTGACTCCCTCCAAGTTTATATACTGGGCACAACGTGCTGTGGTATGGAATACCCGTTTGGCTAGTTCAGGTCAGGCGTCCTCTCTCTGCTTCCTCCCATCTTCTCGTGCTCCTCCACAGTGGCAGAGCATGAGACTGAAAAGCCCTTGATTGGAGTAAACATAACTTAGCAACTAAAACACTGGTGTGTTACCAGCATTGTTCTTAGACTGAAGCAGAAACACAGCACTGCACCAAGTACTAAGAAGGAGATAAATAACCGTTACAGCTCAACCCAGAACAGTATTGCTCCAGCTATTTTGGAATAGTAGGAAATGATAGATAAGAGCCTGTTCAGATATAACACTGAAAAAATCCAAACTGCACCTGATTTCAAAGAGAAAATGGCCTTGCATGGCCCAGAAACAAGCTTGGATCAGTTATGTTTCATGTGCAAGGTAAGTCTATTTTATGTCCTGTTCATTAATACCTGTGTTTAGGTAAGGAGGTCTTCATGTTGGGTTAGAAGACTTAACAAATTATGGAATATTTGTAACAGTCAATTTTTTCTTAACAATGAGCTTTCGCTGACCACACTGAGAGGCAGAAAAGGTATTTTTTAAGCTGTATTTACTTATTCTATATGCTGAACTACATTTCTTGCTGAAACTGAACATGGCAAAACACAATGAATTACATAAATATAGATCTATTTTGTTTTACAAAAACATTTTAGCAGTTATTTTTTTAACAAAATATAAACAATAGAAGGAAGATACTACTGATTTTGATATTCTGTTTATAAAAATTCATCTGAAGGTAAAAATCTCCAAGAATGTTTCATTCATGTTTTTGTAACTGAAGTGAATAATTTGGGATTGCCCCTTATTATTTTGTCATTTATAAATAATGGAAATTTGAAAGACTATTAATGATGATGAAAATAATTGTTAATCAAAGCATAAGGAATTAATTAAGACAGAAAAGCTTCTTCCTGCCTAGTTATTTGTCACTAATAATTTGCACCAGATATCCTGTTACTTGAAGTTTGAGCAGACACCTATGACTCCTTCTGCCTAAATACCACCATCAGGAAAGTAGGAATAGAAAAACACCATCATTTTTAAAAAGTTGAAATGGCATGTGTGGGCTTAATTGTAAATGACATACATGTTAATTACATTTGTTAACACATTCACTGGCAAGATAGGAAATATTCATAGTATTTCTCTTCTTATATTTTCACACTAGAATTTTATTTTTCATTGATTTATCAATGACATTAATCTTGCATTACTTTCAGCCTAATGATTTCACTTCTTTTATCAATCTATACTCCTCTATGGTGATTTCAGGTCTCTATTATCTTGCTGAATTGGAGACAGAATTTGGTGGTCCTTGCTGCAATTTAGTGATCTGGGCCTTTGACAAGCTACCTATGCCTAGATAAACAATGTCAAGGAAGAGCGAGAAATGTACTCTTTCTGAATATAGGTGAGATTGTAAGCACACTGAATTGATAGCAAATTCGCATACATACAGAACAGCATTTTTTTTTAATTAAAATATGCTGCTTATACTTGTATTAAAATATTAACTTTTGAATTATAATTCAAATTATTCTAGAATTTTACTCATAAAAGAATGCCTTGTTCAAAAGTTTCTCAAACACCTACTGATTGGGGTTCTTTAGTTTTTGTTTGACAAATATAACGCAATAAAAGAACCAGAATTCTAAAGAGTACTGAACGTGTTTCTTCTGAAAAGAAGAAAGGCCTCTTGGATATAGATCAAGTTCAACAGCTCAGCTGTGTATAACCCCGGGGCTCATACTAGGGTCAGTACTTTTTAATATCTTCATATACAACTAGGATACTGGAATGGAGTACACTTTCAGCAAGTTCTCACAGATGATACAAAGCTGGGAGGAGTCGCTGGTAGATGGTGATGCTGCCATTCAGAGGGACTTTGACAAGCTGTAGAAATGAGCTGAGAGGAATCTCATGAGGTTCAAAAGAGGGAAATGCAGAGTTCTGCACCTCAGGTGAACAACCCAAGGGGCTGGGACACACAGAGTGCATATTGTCTGTAGAGCAGCTCTGTAGACAACTTTGAGGTCGCAGTGAACAGCAGCTGAACATGAGTCAGAGTCATTTCTCGTAGCAAACAAGGCCAAAAGTGTCCTGGACTGCTAAACAGAGTGTTACCAGCAGTTCAGGGTAGGCAATCCTTTTTTACTCAGCACTGGTGAGATTGCTTTCAGAGTACTGAGAGTATTGTATGCAGTTCTGGGCTCCTTTGCAGGAAAAATTTGCAGACTCCCTGAAGCAAGTCAAATAGAAAACCACAAAGATGGGTAAGGGACTGAAGCATCTTTCATATGGAGAAAGTCTGAAAGCTTGGATTGTTCAGCCTGGAGAAGAGTAGGCTCAGGAGAAGATCTTATCAATGTGTGTGAATACCTGATGGAAGGGGATGAAGATGCGGGAGTTAGACTCTTCTCAGCAGAAGATGTACTCTAGCTGACTCTACCTGAATTAGTAAGTTGAACAAAATAACTTCAAGATGTCCCTTTGAATCTAAATGATCCATGATTCTGTCATTGTTGAACCTTGCAAGATTTCTGTTGGCCCAGACCTCTACTTTCTGAGGTTACTCTGAATTGACAATTTGTCACTTGTTGCACCAGCCATTCCACAAAGTTTAGTGCCATTAAAAGCTTTCCTGTTGTTTCACTCTTACTGTCTAGTTCACTGATAAAGATGTTGGAAAAAATAGATTCCAGTGGACTATCCAATGACCCCTGGGTACTCTGTGCGTCATCGACTGTCATCTCAACCTTATGCTAATGATTATATTCTTTGAACGTGGGGATCTAGCAGGTTTTCTGCATCAATTCATTCAGCCATTACAGATTTCTTCCACTTTTGTTTTGTTTTCTGCTTTTTTGTATACATAGCAAAAGACACAGTGTACAGAGATTAAATGCCTTGGGCTATAAACACTGCTTTCTTTATGAGAATAGCAAAACACAGGGAAGTTAAAATATTACCAATGCTTAATTAGTTTTTTTTTTGACAAAAAGAAGCATATACACTTTCTAATGCCAAAAGTCTATATATTGATTTTATGAAGTGTTTAGTATAGTTTAAGTATGGTTTATCATATTTGCTTATAGAAAATATAGTTATTTCCATGGAATATTATAATCAATATTAGAACCTTTGAATGGCATTTTAATTAGATGAGAATCAGGCCACAAGGGGTCTCCCTTGCTTTACATTTCTATATTTTCTTGTACATTACTGATATCTCACAAAACATGGCTTTCCTTGGAATTATTCAGGATATTTTTAAAAAATCTATAATGTCGACTGAAGGGTAAGTCATTCTACTCTGAGGGAAAGAAATGTCATCTTACCATTTATTTCTTTTGTTCAAAATAAATCATATTTCTTAAATTCATCTTGCCATAAAATAATTACAAAAATTTAACCCTGTTAACTAATGCATATTAAATCTGATATGTATGAAGACATTCATTTCACGATACTTTTTAACCGGATGGATGAGGTTATCCCAATCTTTGCAAACATGCTTTTTTAGATGCATGGACATTTTCTGACTTATTATGAAGAATTTCACATTTAGAAAACAGTAACAGCTTTCATCAAAAGAAATAGAGTAGGTTAAATAAAGCCTTTCATGATAAATTGAACAAGGCTGAACTCTGGTTCATGATGCAATAGCTTTGCCAGAAGCAAAAAGCCAGCCACTTCCTGTATTTCCTCTGATTGCCTGCATGTACACTGAAGATGATGACTGCTTCATAAGAGGATGAGGATCAGCTGCGGATTTTTCTTGCACAGATCTGTTTTAAGCATGCTGTCCCTTTGCCTCTTTGACATCTAGTATGGAAAAAAACCTTCTTCTTCAATGCCTTCTTCTAGTTCATATTCTCTTGTGCTTGTATTTAGGGCAGAATAGATCACTTATTTTTAGTCACATTATTTTGTACCCTTATATCACCATGACAAAGAATAAATCTCCTCCCTAAATGTTTCAATTTAATTTTTTCCTCAGGAAGAAGAGAACCCATCAAGAAAAAATAACTTGTTTTTCTTTTTACACTCTTGAAGCACTACTTGACTAATACTTTCAAAGATAAATTCTGACATTTTCAATGATGTTCAGGGGAAGCAAGGATGCGCAGTTATAGAGAAGTGCTTCTAAAACTTATGCAATCAAAACAATTGTATCCATTTTAGGTATATTAGGTAAGCAGTAAAGATCATATTTTTTATAAATGGAAAAAGATGAAATAAATAAAAAATATTTCCAAGACTCTCAGATCAAAAGCAAGAGCGAATTTATCTCAGGTTTACAGAGATGTTGGAGAATTTATGAATTTGAGTTTTTATGATGAACTCATAACATGTTTCTAAAATATTGGCTCACCTTGAAAGATGAACTTCTCTTTGAGAGAAACTGACTTCAAATAACTTGCCTGTTGAGGTACTCTTTGGTTTGAGGAATCTATTTTTGCAAAAGCTCTTCTAAGTTTTAGGTCCCTCTGGGGTCCTAAAGCTTGTGGTGAGCTGGATAAATTATTTTAAAGAGAGAAAAGAAATATAGTCTAATAATACTAGTTACTAGGCAAAGCCGTGTTTCAGTAAAGGATAATAAAATGTGCACAAACTGTGACTTCTTTACAAAAATAAAGGTAGGCTATTGTATTACCCATAGCTGCCCCATTTTCCTGCTTAAATGAGTTGAATAATATCAATAGAAAGTAGACATGCTATGAATACTATCGTTGTGATTTATTTTTTCCGTATCAGTAAAACTCTTCAAAGTAATTATTTTTGTTTTCTGCTGTATGTAGCATTTTTTCCTCAGACATTTTCATTAGATTCATAAGGCATTTTGCCAAAAGGAGGAGTTCAGCCTCCTGCACAATGTTTTCTTTTATTTTTTTATTTTGAAAAATCCATTAGCAAAATTTTACAGTTTGAAATATAACCTGGATTGAGGACCAAACGACAAAACTCTTACTCATGTCAATTACCTTAGCTCAGATACTGAGGACTTTCTTTTTAAAGCTTCCAGATTATAAAAAGTCAATTAATATACACTGAAATGGTGTAGCTGGAACCATATTTACCCTGTTTTTAAAGCAGTCTGTGACTTCTAACTGTAGTTTCTTTGGTTCAGGAAATACTATTTATGTCTTGTCAGAGTATGACTGTCAGAAAATAAGCAACATTGAGCTGATTGCATTCATACTGTTGAGCATGTCAAATACCTGATGGTAAAAAAGCAACAGCATAACAGATTCAGTTCAAGTACCTGGTAGAATTAAAGTAGGTAATGATAGGAGTTTTAACTGAGCCCACGGGACTTCCTTGCCACATGTCATCATAGATCATTAGATTCTTTAATGATACGTAAAAATATCTTTAGCTTTCTGTAGACAACCATAAAGTGTTCCATAAATTATTTAGTAGAAATAAGTGCTGTAGAAGAAGGATAAAATTAAAGTATTCAAGTCTTCACTTTTCCTGGGTACTTACTTAGCACGTAATTTGATGCAGAGATGATTGTGTAGTTGTCCTGTGGTAATTCAACTCCAAGTGGGCAACTAAGCACCACACAGCTCACTCCCTCCTGGTGACTTGGGGGAAGGAATCAGGGTGTAAAAGTGGGGAAATTCATGGGGTGAGATAAAAGGAGTTTAATATGTAAAGCAAAAGCTGCTTGCACAAGCAAAACAAACTAAGGAAGTCATTCACCACCTCCCATTGATTGACAGGCAGGTGTTCAGACATCTCCAGGAAAGCAGGGTTCCAGTAACCAAATAGAGGTTACTTGGGAAGAAAAATGCCATAACTTTGAACTTCCCCCTCTTTCTTCTGCCAGCTTTACTTGCTGAGCATAGCGTCATATGATATGAAATATCCCTTTGGTCAGTTGGGGTCAGCTATAGCAGGTGTGTCCCTTCCCAGATTCTTGTGTACCCCCAATCTTCTCACTGATGTGAGGATCAGAAAAAGCCTTACTCTGTTGTAAGCACTGGTCAGCAACAACTAAATCATCCCTGAATTTTTAACACTGTTTCCAGCATAACTCCAAAGCATAGCCCCATACTAGGTGCTAATGAAGAAAATTAACTCTATCCCAGCCAGAATCAACATAGTCCAAATAATTGAAAAAGAATTTTTGCAGTGAGGATTGATTTTATGTATTCCATTACTGTGCTGTTGTGTCCACAATCTTAGGCTCAGGTAAAATATACAGATTGGATTAATCCATCTGCATCCATCTGCCAGCTGAAGAAAATGCTTAGGGTTAAGGTGATAACAAGAATCCATCGCATGTTTGTTTGCATTAATACCATTTGCTTACAGTGTATACTTGGTGAGCTGAATGAGCTCTTGTGCTGCAGTCAAGCAGCCAAGCAGATCTGTGTTCAGGTTTTCTTTCTAGATGGCCACTTCATAGTTCAAATGTCTTGGCTGCTTCTGGGCACAATCAGGCATGAGCTGTTCAAGCACCAATGGCTCATCAGAGTGCCAGGTTTCTGGAACAAAAGCAACTTCCCACTCCAGTCTTTTTGCCTGAAGCTTACCCTCCTTCCCCCATTATACACTTCATTTTTTATTATTTTCTTTCAGCTTTCCCTCTGATTACTCAGAACCAGGAGTCACTGTAGTATAGTTACTTAGAAGAACTACCAGTCTGGCAGCATCAGGACAACAGAGCAACAGGGCACTTGACTGATCTGTTGAATCTCATTTTTTGAGCTAAATAAAACCTCATGAATTAAGAGAATAAAATTAGGTACATTTTTTTTTTTAATTAATTTCAAAAATGCTTGTCATGGTTTGCCTGTGAATGGTATGCATAGGCATCATCAGAGGAGTTTTTAAGAGCTGTCAGTCAAATTTAAAGAAATTGAGGTACCTCAAGGTTTATCTTTAACAACCCTAACAGGTATCTCTCTGTGACTGTAGGTATTTGTATTTTTTCTTGAAGACTGGACCTCAATTCTTTACTACCAGAGGCCATTGTTTTTCTTTTATGTCAACCTATTTTAGATCATTAAAACCACAGAAAAAAACTTTTTCAGAAATTTACCATGTTCCACTTTTGGAGCCTGTGATTCCCTGAAATGTACTGCAGGAAAGCACATAATGCTAGTAAAAACCACTAATGAACTCTTTCCAATTTTGGATCCTAACCAAAATATTCCTTGTTTATGGTAATGCAAATTAAGACGAACCCTCAGATAGGTTTTTTCAGCCAGCGAATGACAGAAATCAATTGTTGCAGCTGTGTTCAAATCCAAGGGGTTACTTATGTGACACAAGGACCTCACCTTAACAAGCATTTTAGATCATATTATCTTTTTTATTCCTCTTGTCAACTTAGAATGATGTCAGAAGACATATCCGCACAGTGAAATATAGCAGTAAAATTTCTGAGTCAGTGAGGACCTGATATGTGTTAATGGCGCTGTACAATAACATCTGGATCAAATCCTGACTGAAATCAATATATTTATCATTATTCATACTGAATATGAAATTGTACTGAATTCTTGCTTTCCCTCTAGATTAGACTTACAGACTTTAGAATATTGCTATTCTGACGTAGCAACAGTGTTTACAGGATTAAGTTGTCACATGCATTAGGTAGTTTGGAATAATTGCAAATGTCTTTCTACTCAGCTGTACAGATGTGCCTTAAGTGTGTATAGATTTAATTTTAGTGCTATTTTTATATATTTTCACATAATGAAGAGTATCCTGGCTGCATAACTGCAATCTAATGTAATAGTTTTAGTTGAAAAATAATATTAGAACATCTAAAAAAGATCAAACTCCTATGCCACATGGTGAAATCTATGTCCTATAATTCTATATTTAACCATGGGTTATATTGCAGTTTTGAATAACGTAGTATGCATGTGGCTGGCTGAAACGCATAATCTAGAAACACATAAGTAGATATTATTGGGAAGTGGTACGGGAAGAATTACTGAGTATTTCTAAAAACATAAAGGTTAAAGCTGTCAGTTATATACAACAGGTTGACAGTGTCATTAGAATTCTTTAGTGATGCCTTAGAGAAATTTTATCAGTATATCAGAGAGTGAAGGAATAGTGATTGAACATGCAGATTTTGGAAAACCCTGTCTAAAGCCTAAGGTGTTGTACTGCAAGAAAACTTCTATCTTCCTGCCAGGATTTAAAAAAGAAATATTTTGGAGAGCTGATCTGCAGTCATTGATGACATAGTCTGAAGTAATTGCAAGGTATTGCAAAATTGCAGAGTGAATCTGTGCCATTTTTGGATTTCAAATTCCATAGTTGCAGTGGATATCAAATAGAGTGTTAGAGCAAAGTAAAGATGACAGACCCTACATTATATGAGCTTCAAAATCATGTTGACTTGTTGGGAACAGGCTGCCCAAAGGAGTCTTAAATGCTCTATCCCTGGCTGTGCTCAAGGCCAGGTTCGACGGAGACTTGGGTGTCATGGTCTAGTTTATGGTGTCCTTCCCTATGGCAGGGGATTGGTACTAACTGATCTTAAGTTCCTTTCCAATGCTAAATAATCTATGATTCTACGATTTTATGACTTCTTATCTGATATTCTGGGTCCCATCCTCTGAAATATTCAGAGAAGGATGGGAACTCAAACAAGTTTTTTTAAAAAAATCTAATAGCTGAAATTGTAAGAATTCTCCAGTTATAAATGATGTAATATGTTCAGTGTGGAAAAATAAAATCATAGTTTGTAATGCTGAGAGGAGATATAAAAAGAAAACACAACAGTTTCTGTCATGGCTTAAGGCCCCCATGCACTTCTGCTCACTGACTCCCCCCCTTTTTTCTTCCCCAGTCCCAGGGGGATGAGGAGGAGAATCGAAAGAATGCAAGTCCCACAGCTTGAGATAAGAACAGTTTAGTAACTAAAGTATAACATAAATCACTGCTGCTACCACCAATAATAATACGAGAGAAATACAAGGAAAGAGAATACAACAGGTCTTCACCTGATACCAAGCCAAGCCACACAGTGCACCCCTCACCCTTCTGGGTCTCTGCTCTCCGTTTCTACATCCTGGCCATGATGTGCTGTGGTATGAAATACCTCTTTGGTCAATTGAGGTCAGGTGCCCTGTTTCTGCTTCCGCCCGACTTCCTCCTGGCTTCCCCTCCTCCCTGGCAGAGCATGAAATTCAGAAAGTCCTTGGCCAGCCTAAACATTCTAAGCCATAACTATAAACACTGGTGTTATCAACACTGTTCTCAAGACAAAAACCAAAACCACAGTGCTGCACCAGCTACCAAGGAGAAGAAAAATGACTGCTGCTGCTGAACTCATGACACTATTACAATATTTGTATCTTCTAATGAAATTTAGGAAATATTTTTGCCTTTTTTTGAAATAGAGATGGACCAATATTTTAATTCAGATCCAGGGTATATCATATATATACACATACTATGAGTAGACATTTATGCAACAGACTGAAAAGACATTGCATTTTAACACTATTTGAAATGTTCTTTGACAAGCTGTAGTCAAAATACATGACAGCATTATTTAATGCTATCTTAGTTAACTTTTAGTGGGTATATGAGTAAATTATTGAACTTGGAACAGTCCTGGAAAGGTTCTTGGTTGCCTAAAATCTTCCACATGAAAAAGTAATTTAGGACAGTAGAAGAAAGGAGTTTTGTTGCCTGGTTCAACTAAATTTTTGATTTTTTTTTTAGGAACTGAATACTCATGTTGATCTGAGTTGCCAGAAGGAATGGCTTGCCTACTCTGCATGGTATTTGGTTCTCTCATTTCAGGAGTAAACATATAACTATATGAAGGCAACCTTAGTATGAAACAGAAGTTTTGGCATTGACTGATTGTCACACTATAGTAGTATTAAAAAAAAAAAAAAAAAGATAATCATGGTAAAGACTTAATTTTTTTATTTGAAATATTATGTACATGTAAATGTATACTAAAATAACTGAAGAAATGATTAATAGTCCAGAAATTGATGGCAAATTGAATATAAGTCTGCAGTGAGCCCTGGCAGCCGAAAGAGCCGACCCCCTGCAGCTGGGGTTCATCACAGCTAGCTGGTCAAGGGAGATGCTTGTCCCACTTTACACTGAACTGGTGCAATCCCACCTCAAATACCGTGAGGTGTGCAGTTTTGGGTGCCTCAAGGTAAGAAGGACATCAGATTATTAGTATTTGTCCAGAGGAGGGAGATCAAGATGGTGAAATGCTTTGAGTGAAAGAGGATGAGTGGCTGAGATTACTTGGCTTGTTCAGCATGGAGAAGAGAAGGCTGAGGGGTGACCTCATTACAGTCTACAACTTCCTCAAGGTGGAAGTAGAGCAGAAGGTGCTGATGCCCTCTCTCTGATGTCCACTGATAGGACATGAGGAAATGAAATGAGAAGTTCAGATGGGACATTAGGAAAAGGTTCCTCACTGAGAGGGTGATTGTTCACTAGAAAAGGCTCCCGAAGGAAATGTTCATGCCACCAAGCTTGTCAGAGTTCAAGGAGTATCTGGATGATGCTCTTCTTGGCCGTATGATTTAGTTTTAGATAGTCCTGCAAGGAACAGGGAGTTGGACTCAGTGACCCTTATTAATGCCTTCCAATTTGAGATATTCTATGATTCTATGATTTTTCCCAGGTCTAGATTGCTTTTCTTTTTGAAGAATACGTTATTACTTTGAGAAATTCAATACTGTGTTCAGCAGGAAAGGTGACTATGTTAAGCTTAGTAACGTGTTTAACTCTTGGCTGTTCATTTTCCCCCTTTCTGATAGTGGCTTTACAATGTCTAGCTTGATTTATATATTACTGCAATATTAACTAGATGTCAGAGAATTCAGTGTTTGACTAGAAAAATCAGCTTCTTTCTACATTCCATTTAGTGCTATATAATCTGGTATTTTCTCACTGAGAGGGATAATTCAGAATGTTTTGAGTGCAAAAAAGAAACCCCAAACTATACTTCGGCCTGTGATACTAGATAAACTGTATGGAATTCTGAAGATCTAGGTTTGTCCTTAGTCAACTCATAACAAGAATGTTTTATATACATCCCTTAAAATTCATATTACTCAATGATTTATTTGCACTGTTTTGTTACCAAAATGCTTTATTATTCCAATATATTTTAGATATTCATAATTCTGGAAGTGCAAAACAATATATTGCTTATCTATGCAGTGACTCAATAGAAGTCAGCAGCTGATGATTCATTACTGTATGCTACAGTTTGCACAATAGCTGAAGATTATTAGAAAATAATTTTTATCCAATCCTGAAAGACAACTTATGCGCTCATATGTATTCTGAAGGCAAAGACCCCAGGAGGATTCATTTTGCTTGGCTTTAAACATCGACAGTTGGGGTGGCTGCCGTAAGTCCATTTCTGTTCAGCTGAGAGAAAAATATGCATCTGTTACATAGTTCATCTGACAAAACATAGTTGCTTCCCTTAGAATGAGGTAAGTTGTACTATAGGAGTTGCAATGGCTCTCCATTTTCTACATGGGAAGTCTAGACAGAAGATCTGATACACGTCTACACTAAAATATAAACAATAACCCTCTTTCCCCCTGGACCTGCAAAGTTTGTTGAATTTATTCTTTCATCTCACAAAAACTAAGCACTGTCTTCCAGCTCATACTTCCTCCATCCCCCAGTCCTTCGCTACTTCAAAAGAACAACTTGAAAACTCATTCATAAATTGAGACAATATTTCAGCTATGAACATGCCTTCTAGATCTGTTTTTATGCTTTTACCTGTGTCTGATACGCATGGATATTCCTGCACCTGTTGGTGCTACAACACTAGTAAAGAACAGTTTTTAAAGTGCCTGTCTAGGCTTTAAGGGTGGACTGTGGTTGATCTGTCTGTATGAGCTATTGAGCTCCAACAGTATGTGAGGCATTTTAGTCCACAGAAAGTCTGCCACTAATATTCATGTGCTGATGTGATGGAAGCTGATTGCACACAACCTTTTATTTTTCTAATTAGGGAACTGTACTGGGTCTGAGAGGGATGGAGATAACTTTCCTCATAGCAGGCCTCATAGTCTATGCTTTGTATTTGTAGTCAGAACAGTGGTGATAGCACATTAATCTTTTGGCTGCTGGTGAGCAGTGCTCACACAGCATTAAGGCTGTCACTCTAAACCTGCCCTCCAAAGTCTGGGGGTGTGCAAGAGGCGGGAAAGACCACAGCCAGAACAGCTGCCCTGACCTGACCAAAGAGATACTCCATACCGTATGACATTTTGCTCAGCAATAAAAATCAAGAGTAAGGAGGAGGACCAGGGGCATTCATTATTAAGGTGCTCGTCTTCTGAAGCAACTGCTGCACATTCTGAGACCCCAGTTCCCAGGAAGTAGCTGGACACTGCCTACTGATGGGAAGTAGAGAATAGATCTTTTTGTTTACCTTTGCTTCTGTGCATAGCCTTTGCTTTTCTTTATTAAGCTGCCTTTATATGACCCAAGAGTTTTTTTCATGTTACTTTAACCCCTCTGTCCTGCTGAGGAGGGAAGAAATGGAGTAGCTTGGTAGGCATCTGGCATCCAGGCAGGGACAACCCACCACAGGAACCTTTGTATTGTTATTCATTTTTTAAACAGAAGAAGATGATGATTTCAGTAGGAAAGCTATTAATAGCTTCAAAGAGTTTATTCAGTTTTAATTATAACCCAAAGCTAAAATAAATCATTTAGTAAAGCTGTCATAAGTGTTCAGCTGCCTTGAAGCTGTGGACACTTAAATTTTTCCTCTTTTTAAATGTCTATGTTTAATTTATAAGCATATCTTACATGCATGCCCTAAATGGTTGGCTTCCTTTTATTTGACACTGTGCCCAAAGTTTATTACTTTCTAGTGCAAAAGTAAAACATTATCATTCGTAAGTTAAAATAACCAATGACCCTGAGACATATAATATAAATGGAAACAGGACAGAAAACCTAATTCTGAAAGATATTTTACGAATAATTCATGTTTTTTCTAGAAATAGACCATGAGCTTTTTATGACATTTTGTAAGCCCTAAAGTTTTTATTACTGTGAGTTTTATACTGCTGCAGTTGTAAACTAGTTTTTCAAATATATAAACATACAGTTGGAAGAGCAGTAACACCAGGCATGTTTGCTCCGCAGTACACATTGTCTTTAATTTAGGTTATATTCTCAGGAATTTTTAATTAGCAGACATATTGAACATGGAAATTAGTAGCTGATACTTTCATTAACTAACTAACTGCAAAAAGCCCCCAAACAACAAAAAATATACAAAAATATAAAGCTGCATCTGAAGAAAAGCTTAGAGCTGACAGAGTTGCACTAAGAAATAACACGGGCAATTTGTTTTCAGGTTGTTTCTCCCTGTGTAACATACCTAAAACAAGCATATGACTTTGGGTATTTACTGTTCACTTCATGTTTACTGGGAATTCTACTCAATAAGGGTATTGAATTTAAATTCAGAGATAATGGGACACGTGGCAAGTCACATAAGGATTCATGAACAATACCTCAATGTCTTTCCAAACGTGCTTAACCTGGGAATCCATCTTTTGCATGTTCAAACTCTGAAAAACATCACATAGTTTCAGACAGAAAGTTATAGAAGCTTTCTTTTTTTTCTTTATAGTCTTGCAGAGAGTAAGCTAAACTTCCCACTCTAAAAGATAAATATGAATTTGTGTAGTAAAAAAGAAATAAAAATTACTCCTATAGAGAGATCTACATCTACCAATTTTTTGTAGGCATTGTGACTTAGATCTCAGTTGGTCTCCACTGATTTATGTAGTTGCAGCCTTGCTTTTACAGTGTCCCTTTTTATTATTTTAACAAAAATTTCTTATTTTCCCTTTACCCCATCTATTCTGCTTTGACAATTCTTCATTTTTTTTTCTGTTTAACATATGCATAGAGACAATTGATACATGCACAGTTATCAGAGTAATGCCTACTATTTTTAATAGTGAGTCTCTTCAGACACTAGGAGAATATTGTGAATCAAGTCTTAGATCTCAGTTCAATCATATAACTTAAGCACATTTTAATTTTTTTATTTATTAATCAAAATACAATAACTAAATTCTAAGTACTGCTGATTTCACATGTCCAACACAAAAGGAAAAAATTATGCTACAACTTCCAAACTGAGTTATTAACAAAGACGATAGTTCAAATTTGTATGTAGGTCACTAGTAGGTGAGTGTTACAGATGTGGGTTTTGTTCGTCTCTGTTACTTTCCTTACAATGAAAATTCACACTGAGCTGCTAGTGGCTACCTAACTAATTTCCTACTAGTTTCTATTTTTTTGAAATACAGTAGTGAGCTAGGTCCAGTAATGTTACCTGACTTGCAAGCCCTTTAACTATTTGTTATAACAATAAAGGACAGAAATAAGTTCATTCTCCATGTTTCATTCTCCACCCATAGGCATGACTGCTGACAAACAAATTTATCTATAGGGCTAGTATTCTTAAAAAAAAAATAATAATCTTTTAATTTGATGATAAGCTGTATATTTTAGTTTCCTTTGTTTGGAAGAAAAAACAAATGTGTGAAATTAGTTTAAAATATATATATATATGTTTTAATGTGCTTTCTGGGCACATAACACAGTATCTGTTTTATTTTGTTTTTTTTTATGGAGCAAGAGTTATGTACTACAGACAGAGAAAGATACAGTGAGAGAAACGGGAGGTATCAAGCATGGGAACCAGTATGTAAGTAATCCAGGCTGACAGATTTTTCAAAAAGGCACAGAAAAACAAAGGGTGAAAATTGTAGTGAAATCTGTAAATGAGAAAGATAAAAATCAAAATAATATCAAAGCAATATGAGACTTCAAATTTATAAGCATATAAAGCATCTGGTCTTGCAGTCAGAAATAATGGGGAGTATAAAGGGAAGATGGAAAACTCTTCATGGAGTGACTAGAGTAAAACAATACTGAAATACCTGCGTGTTTGTCATTGCCTTCATCTAGCAGTCAGGGCTCAACATAGGCAATGCACAAAAAAATCCTCACTTGCAGAAAGCATTACTACCAAGGTGTGACTCAGAACTACATGGTCTAATTCCAGACTGTCAGATGTGAAGAACTGTCAGATTACTTCGTGTGTTATCTGCTTTGCCCTTTTGTTAATTCTTCAGGCTAAACCTGTATGCTCTCTTGTCATATTCAGTATGAGAGCAGGTAATGGGGAATGATCAGAGACACAGCACTGTGCTCCCAAAAGAAGCATGGAATCATTAAGCTCTCATTTACTATATATATATACATATATATATATATACATGCGTGTGTGTGTACACAGACAGCGTGATGATGATTTTTGCAGAAACAAAAAGCAAGGTTTTCTCATGTTCATTATTATTATCAAAGCAATTAATTCTGCTTCCCTTTTGGTTTGCTACATTCATTATTACATTTACCAACAAAAAGCTTTATTCCCATTCCTTCTCCATCTTCCGTTTCTTAACACCTTTTTGAAAATGACAACTCCAGAAATTTTTTCCACTCTCTCTCATCAGATAAAACGTACTATTTTCTCACAGCTTTAAAATAAGTATTACATTCAATCACATGGCTATGGCATTAACCTAACCATTAATGCTCAATTGCATGTTTAATTAGGGATTTCCAGATTATAGACTTCATTACCTTGCATTAGTTGTCCCTAAATTTATTGCTTTCCACCTGATCTTCTAGAATTAATTTTGTTTGAATAGCTAAATTTGTTCAAACTTATTCAGTCTAACTTTTCTGTTCTTTTTTTGCTCTTTTCTCTCAGCATTTTGGTATCAGTAAATTCTTTGTTATTTTCTTCTTAGACAACTCTGAAAATGTATGTATTAATCTGAAACCCAGGGAAATAACTCACTGATGGGAAGGGCTGGTTGGAAATGTAACACTCCAGGGCAGCCTTGATTGCAGCAATCATGAGATGGTTGAATTTGACATCCTCAGGATAGTGAGAAGTATGTGCAGCAAGCTCACTGCCGTGGACTTCAAGAGAGCAAACTTTGGCCTCTTCAGGAACCTACTTAATAAGATTCCATGGAATATAGCCCTAGAGGGCGGGGAAGCCCAAGACCATTGGTTGATATTCAAGGATCACCTGCTGCAAGCTCCAGGGTGATATATCCCAGCTAGAAGGAAATGCTGCAGGAGGGCCAGGAGACTTCCTTGGATGGATAAGGGGCTGCTAAGGAAAATTTGAAGGAAAAAAGATGCTTATAAAAGGAGGAAGTAAGGACAGGCACCCAGGAAGCTAGGGACCAAGTTAGGAAAGCTAAGGGCCAGTTAGAATTAATCTTTGCTAGGGATGTTGAGGATAACAGGAAGGGATTGTATTGGTACAGTGCAAATAAAAGACAGGCTAGGGACAAGGTGGGCCCCCTCCAGATGCTATCTGGAAAACTGGCTAACCAGGATTTGGAGAAGGCTGAGGTTCTTAATGACTTCTTTGCCTCAGTCTTCATCGGCAAATGCTCTGACCACACTACCC
>JASSUY010022120.1:5000-39377 GCA_032466535.1 Forpus xanthops
AATGCAAGACTGCAAGGGCAGACAGTTATAGCAGCAGAACACATGGGTTATACCTACAGTCTTTATAACATTTATCTGATACTCAGACAGCTGCTTGCCCTACTACTTTCTAGATCTGCCCCTGCTCAAGTGTGGCAGGAATAGCCCTCCTTGTGCAAATAAAAAACTAACCAAATGCCTGCTAAACATCCAATGTCACACTATGCATTTTTTAAATCATCAAGCATTTACTCATCACAAAGTCAGTTATTCTTGTATCCATTGTACTGTTACCTGACGCAGATTCCTGGTTACTTTCACATCATGCCAGGCATTGTCATTAAATTTCCCATTCACAGGTTCCACCAGTGCTTCAAAGGCCCCTGAGCCCAAATTAATGACCAAGGAGACAGCTCCATTTTTCAATGCAAGATTGACATAATCAGCCGATTTTCCTGTGTGAAGCATCAGTCCATTCCTCTGAAGTGTTTTAAACGACAGAGTTATTTCATCACTGCTACTCTGTATGGGATTCTGAGATAAATCATAGCAGAAGTATTCTGATCCCTTGAATGTCGCAATGTATTCTTCTTTTCCTGACAAACAAAAGGAGAGAAACAAACAAATAAATCACTACAACTTGCAGGAATTCTCAGAGCTAATTGGTGCTCTATAAGCACCATATAAAGAAGTAATTAATTTTAAACACTTAAAACCCATGAAGGAAAAAAAGATCTACTATGAACATATTTTGAACTATATTCCTACAGAATTTTCATGGGTATGATTAAACTCAAAAAATACACTGCATCAGCAGTTGTGTTAATGTTATTTAGGCAATCTGACTGACAACACATCTAAGCACAGAACATGTGGTGAATGCACAAATCAAAGTATTATTCCAATAAAAACCCAGACCTTTTCCTTCCCAAATCTTACTACAACCACAACACCTCAGAAAAAATCAATAATCTGTATCTCTCCATGTGCACTGGCTTGAAGTCTTGAACAAACCAACACTACAAGCCATTCATTAAAGAATCTATAAAGCTGCTACCCACATTGTGCTATGTGCAAGTCATGATGCGTAGTGTAAACAAAAAGGGTTTTCAGGCTTTCTAGACTTGTACTGACACCCATGGGCTGGTAACAGGTTATTTCTTTAGTTTATCCTGAAGGTGACCAAGAAGCACTACTCTAATGAGACCCTCCCCCTGCACTCCCATGTCCACCTCTGGGGGCAACAACACAAGAGCAATGCAGAGATGTTGGAGTGAGTCCAGGATGCCATGGAGATGCTCAGAAGGCTGTAGCACCTGTGCGATGAAGACAGGCTGAGAGAGCTAGGCTTCTTCAGCCTGGAGAAGAGAAGGCTTAGGAGAGACCTTAGAGCAGCTTCCAGTGCCTAAAGGGGACAATAAGAAATCTGGAGAGGGCCTTTTGATAAGGGCCTGCAGCAACAAGACAAGGGGGAATGGCTTTAACCTGATGTCCTGGGTTCCGCAGTAGCAGTCATTTTTCTCCTTCTTGGTAGCTGGTGCAGTGCTGTGGTTTTGATTTTGGGCCTGTGAACAGTGCTGATAACACCAGTGTTTTCAGTTACTGCTTGGTAATATTTAGGCTGACCAAGGACTTTCTGAGACTCATGCTCTGCCAGGGAGGAGGGGAAGCTGGGGGGAAGAAGAGACAGGATACCTGACCCAAACTGACCAAAGAGGTATTCCATACCATAGCACGTCGTGCCCAGGATGTAAAAACAGAGAGCAGAAACCCATAAGGGTGGGGGTGCACTGCTTGGTCAGGCTGGGTATAGGGGTGAGCGATTGTATTCTTTTCCCTTTTATTTCTCTTGTCATTATTATTATTGGTTGTAGCAGTAGTGGTTTGTGTTATACCTTAGTTACTAAGCTGTAAGAATCTCAACCTGTGGGGGTTGCATTCTTTCAGTTCTCCTCCCCATCCCTCTGGAACTAGGGGAAGAAAGAGGAGGGAGTGAGTGAGCAAACTGTTGAGGGCCTTAAACCACGACACCTGACAGAGGGAGATTTGGATTAGACATTAGGAAGAAATTCTTCCCTGTGAAGGTGGTGAAGTCCTGCACAGGTTGTCCAGAGAAGCTGTGGCTGCCCCATCCCTGGCAGTTTTCAAGGCTGGGTTGGATGTGGCTTGGAGGAATCTGCTCTAGTGGAAGGCGTCCCTGCCTGCGGCCAAGGTTTGAACTTGATGAGCTTCAAGGTCCCTTCCAACACAAACCCATATGTGATTTCTGTGATCATCTTTAACCAATGCTATGCAGCCTGCAGTATACTTCTTCAATTTCTTAAATTTCTCATTGCTTTCAGCTTCAATAAGGTCCATGATATTCAGCAACTTCACCAAAGAACTATCATTAAATGGTATGTTTAATCATCTTCATACAAGATGCCCAAAAAGTATTAGAAAAGCTGCAGCTCTTCCCTCTACCTTATGTCCCTCTGGCACATGAGCTGATCAAAATTAGCTTCCAAAATTCAGCGGGAAAAGACCCTATTTTAGGCATTTCTGGAAAGACATCAAGATGGGGTTTAATTTAGCCACAAATTCCAGCAACAGAACAGTACAGAAATTTTGAATCTGAAGTTAGGGGAGTTCAATGACTTGAGTTATGCTGAAGCATTCAGATTTTAAGCAAGTGACTTAGATCTGGCACCAAACTAGTAATCATTTCTTTAAAAAACTGGCTTTACACTGAAAAATAAAAAACTGAAACTGAGCATAACATTTTACTTCAGAGAAATACTTAGGTTGAAAAGCCCGAGCCCTGTGGGTAAAAACTAACTGCATACATTTCCTGCCAAACTGTTTTTTGCTCACCTGCCAAGGCAAATAATGGACATTTTTGGTATTTTTCCCTTGTGGGATTGAGTTTCACATATTTGGTCTTCAAAATGCATTGCAAGACTACGACAAACATCCCCTACCAGGACAGGATTAGTGTGGGATGCTAGTACATCAGAAAGTGAACCCTCATCAGGTTGGTCACATCCATACCTCTGATAACTGGGAGAGGTTCTGATCTGACAGCACTATGCCCCTGGGTTGCAGAGTCATAAAACAAACCCTCTTCCTGGGGGGACTCAAGACAACGTCACCTTCAAATTTCCAGCTGTGTAACTATAGGTATCCTGCCTGAATGGCACAATTCCTGATCCACATTAGCTCCATTTCGGCCATTCCATTTGCCATTTAAGAGCTTAGTAATTATGGGCTGCTAAAAGGCTGCAGAAAGGCCAGCTCAGGAGTATAAGGACACCCAGGAGCTCAGACAGTATGTGATCCTGGAAATTTCAGCATCTCATTTTCGAAGAGGGATCATGCTTTACCAGTAACTCCTCCAGGCAAGCTCTAGCTGCAGGTACATCAGTAATTCCCTTTTTCTCAGTAGTTAGTATGTTTTCAGTAGAACTCATTACTGAGATTTCTGATGTAAATGGCTTTTAGGAAGTTAAGGCTGAAACACTGAAATGATTCAGCAACATTTGGATATATTGGAAAATTCACTTCTTGTCCAACAGTTAAAAAGATCTTTGACTTCTATTCTGATGAGTTTCACTGCTAAGGAAAGAAATAAATGTCTGACAGATAAAAGGTCACAGGGCTTGACTGAGCAGCTAATGAGACAGTCTGCAAACCCAGCTAGAGTCATCTCATTTTCCAGTAGGTGCTGCCTGCTAAGAGCTACAACAGTTTTGAACAGGCATTTGACAGCTGAAAACACTCTTCTTGGTATTACAGAGTAATAAATCCTGAAAACTTCTGTTTTTAAATTACTGAAGGGAAATTAAGACCATGGTATTGTCTACGAGGAAGTATCGCAACAAAACAATGTATTCCCTTATGTGAACAGGTATCCATGAGACGATTTCAAAAAATATCTGTGAAAATACTCTAGATTGGCCAAACTACACATAATACAGAAGTTATTTGAAGGGAGGGGAGGTAGTGAGAACCTATTTCCATAGGCCTCCAGAAAATTAAAACTTCCTCTTGTGATCGCTTGGATGCAACCTCAGACATCTTTGCCCTCAATATGGCATTGGCAATTGGAATGTGATTAGACACTGCAACTGCAATGTTGCCTTGCCATACGCAGATACGAAATGCTAAGATAGAAGGTAGAACAGCCACAGCTCTGCCACTGCAGGGTTTCAGCACAGGCTAGCAAAGATTCAGAAAAAAAAAAAGAGAACAAGGAAATCGGGTTGCAAAGCTTTATTGTGTTTTGTCAGTGTTACCTGAAAATAAACGGAGACATCCCTGGCAGTGTTCAAGGCCAGGTTGGATGGGGCTTGGAGCAACCTGCTCTAGTGAAAGGTGTCCCTGTCCATGGCAAGAGATTGGAACTGGAGGAGCTTTAAGGCTACTTCCATCCCAAACAAGTCTGTGATTTTACAATTTCTAGCAAAGCAAGAGCCACATACTAGCAAAAATGTTTTGTTGATCAGCCACAGGACAGAAAAGCCATGAGGTAATACTGGTAACTATCCTCATACAAAATCTTTAATACCAGACAGATGTACTATTTTACTCAGTATGAAGGTGTATATATTTAGATTGTACAGACTGCAAAAAATACAACACACAAATATTTTCTATAAAGAAGCTGTTATAATCTATTTCTCCATTTCATAACTTTTGTTGATTTTCTAAAGTGAATTAAGAACAAGCTTTATTAATAAGCAGTTGTGCTTACTGCTAGTTGTTTGTTTTTTCAAATTATCACTTAATGATACTTAGAGAAGCCATTAAAAATGCATGGCAGCCATTCTAGCCAGTATGAAGTGCTGCACTTCATTTAATGACTAAAATGTAATTACCTGCATAAAAAAAGCACAAGATAGTATGAACACCAATAACTGAATTTAACATGGCTTTGTTCTGAATTTTGAGCACTGTAAATTATTGTACATTACAGCAGTTACAAGCCTGAAGTATGGATAATTCATCAGTACAGAAAGATGTGATCTCCTTGTGTCACGCTGACACAAGAAGCACATTCTGTTAAAGCATCGCTAGTGCACAAAGGGTCTATTTTCCATTTCCGTACTTAGGATTTGCCCTGTTCCCCACTGAAGTCAACAACAATTTTAACATTTGCTTATCTGGAGGTTGACTTCAGTCCTTAGAATCCAATGTCCAGAAGAAATACTTGCACAGGTCTCAGCAGATTGTACAGCACTGTGTTAAGCTTTACAGCATATTGAGCCTCCTCTCCAGCAGTGTTTAATCGGAGAACAGGTCTGGCTGATTCTATAATAATTTGATCATATGTCCACACCTGATGTACATCACATGCATGTGACTGGATGCATTGGTCTTAACAGATAGTAACAATAATGGGACCATACAGGAAGGAAATAAAATTGTCCAGAGTGGGTAAATCAAAGCTAGTCACTGATAGCTGCAACATTTATTTACGGAAGAGACAAGAGTCTTAAAATAAGTTCATTAACTAAATTCCAAGGACCCACATCATGTGACAAGCCAATCTATTATTACACAAAGTGTTGCTGAGTGCTGTCAATTTATCTATGTGCCAAAAGAATTCCTTTCAAAGAGAAAGTAAGTTGGTACCGGTGATAATTTCAGAGCCAAGTTCCTTCTGTTCAATCTTCAGAACATTAAATACAGACTGTATAAATAAGTTATGCCAAAACAGCACCTACTATGTTCTCAGAAGCACTGTTCAGTGCTCTATTTCATTGCAATTTGAAAAAAAAAAAAAAAAAAAAAACAAACAAACATTTATCCATTACACTATCTTCTTAAAGTTTTTTTTCTGAAAAGTAAT
Organism: Forpus xanthops; assembly: GCA_032466535.1. Taxonomy (NCBI): domain Eukaryota; kingdom Metazoa; phylum Chordata; class Aves; order Psittaciformes; family Psittacidae; genus Forpus; species Forpus xanthops. Next base: position 10,810 of record JASSUY010022120.1, read on the forward strand.
GCAGTGTAACCAGGGAAAACTACATCAAACAGCATGTATACAAATACAATGAGAATAACTGATACAATAAAACAAGACAGACTAAATTCCTTCCGTAGTAAACACGAACTAGAACCTTTACAGCAATAGCAAACTAACAGCTTGTCATTCCACACAAGGGGAATACTCGCTGCACTGGGGGTGTGCCATTGAACCTAGAATGACCTCAGGATGCAGCACATGCAAGGCTTCTCAGTACACTGCTCTTTCAGGAGGCCTGGCTGTACCCTTCCATAAACAGACCACTCATTGGAACTTAAGATAAAAGCCTATAAATACTACAAAGTCTTTGTCAAAATTTATACCTGAATTTGACCTTAATTTGTTTTCCAATTATGTTAAACAGGCTCACTTGATTGCATACAGAAACAAATCATGCAGGCACTCGGAGAGAGAAACAAGTGATTACTGTCTGCTTAATCAATAAAAGACTTAACTCTGAAACCAAGAAAACCAACATGATAAAACTTAAACTATTAATTCAGAGGGAGTACAGATGGTCTACTTCATCACTTAAGGCTGAATTTCTTTTTTAAAGTATTACTGTTGCTATACACTATCAGTTTTCTGTTCCTATCTCACTTCAATGTTTCTTTAATAAAAGTTTCTCCCATTTTTCCTTCCCTTTCTCACATGTTTTCCTTTCCAGCAACTATTCCCTTTACCCTTTAAACAAGTCTTCACAGAAAATTCCAAGGGAACAAACGGGAGAAAAATGAGATTCACAATTTCAAATGCAGAACTAGGAAATATCCATCTATTCCCCCTCCCATATCCCCATCATGTAATTACAAATCCCTGTCTCCCTTCCCTATTAATAAAATATACACTAAAAAGGAACAGACATTGCTCTTCTTGAGCATCCTATCTGTCAGCATGCCCAGAAATGCATTGTGCAATCTGTTGTTGCAATATCTAAGCAAACTTTAAGATATAAGACAAGTCTTTATTACACATAAATCAGGAAATGAGAAAGTCACACACACAGGCTGTAAAAAGCAAACAGCTACACTGTGAATGGGAACTTTCAGTCTGAAAAGAGCTGTTATTGTTACAGCAAGATGAAGATACAGTATCATAAGCCAGTAGTTACAAGCTCCACAAAGCATTCTAAAATAAACTGCAATTTTAATAGTCACATTATACTACTTTCTTCCTCCTTTATTAGGAAGCAAGTCTATTATGAGATAATCACAGCTAGCCTAACATAAGAACAAAACACTGAAGACTGAGCTACTTATTCTGAAGGAGTCAAGAATAATTTCTCAAGGGCTTATTATTATTATTCTAAATGATCCTTTTGCAACAAAAGGCTGTACAAGTGTCTATTAATTCCAAAAATCCAGGGAGCTGGTGAACCATTTCATCCCCTTCTCCACAAGAAAATGCTGCACTCAAAAAGATGACAAGAGAAGTAGGACTTGGGTTAGTCATAGAATCATAGGATGGTTAGAGTTGAAATGGACCTTCAAGATTATCTAGTTCCACAGGCAGGGACGCCTTCCACTAGACCTGGTTGATCTAAGCTTCATCCAGCCTGAACTTGAACACTGTCAGGGATGGGACAGCCACAGCTTCCCCGGGCAAACTGTGCCAGACCCTCACCACCCTCACAGGGAAGAACTTCTTCCTAATGTCTCATCTCAATCTACCCTCTGTCATGTTAAAGCCATTCCGCCCTGTCCTGTCCCTACAGGCCCTTGTCAAAAGCCCCTCTCCAGATCACTTGTAGTCATTTCAAGCAACTAATTTAGACTAACATAAACTCTGTTTATGAAGTCCACTAGCAGTACACTTTAAGAAAAAAAATAGTAAAAACCAAACCTCAAACACTAAAATGGAAACTCTGGGCAACCAAAGGCTGCATCATTTGTAGCCAACACACAAGTAAAATGAGTATAGGCTTAAGTAAAAAAAAAAATGCAAAGTGAAATGTAACTGACAAGAATTTAACAGCAGAAGTGATGCAAAGTCATATAGATCATCATGTTGCAGTGAGAGAAGAAAAAGCTGCTGTAGCTCTTGTTTTATTTTAAACACAATCATTAAATTAGTCATAAATTACGAGAAATATGAACTTACACAATGCAAGCCTTTCATCCCTCCCCATTGTCTCAGATGAGACGAAAACGATGATAGTTGCCACTCATGATAAATGACTTACAGGGAACACTAGGTAAGTGATAAATTACCCTATTTTGCTAAACAGCAATTTTAATTCATTTCTAAAATGGCTGGACCATGCAATTTCCTCACTAATTTTCAGTTCCTTTTCTTTAATCACACAGAGTATGCACTTGAAAAGCAAATGTGCAAATGGGGAGGGAGAGTGAAGCGAGCAGGAGTTTTTCGGAAGGATGTCATCTTAGTGTACACTGAATACTAAATTGCCAGAATGCGAAAGTAAGTGGACCTTTTTCCTACAGTCACATCGTTACAAATAGATTACAAAGTCCTGCAGTTTGTATATATCACAGTGATAATGTCTTTCATATAATTACTCAAAACCTCAAAGTCTGACATTATTTTAAATGCATTCTTGTTCAATTAAGAATAAACTAGAAAATGCTAAATATACTTAAAACTTCTACATCCACAGACAAAACTAGTCTTCCCCTTAAAACTCAATTAGGGATTCTGTTAAAGACTCCCACTGACTTTGCAACTCAGCTGCAAAACAAAGAATCAGAGCACAGAGGCTTTTGATGTCAGATTGCTTAGAGAAAACAGCACTGTTAAATAGATATTGCAATATTAAAAAATAATAGTTTTGATTTTTCTACCTATAAAGCTTCTGCAAATGTAGGTTTTAAAAATCCATCTGTCTTGATTGATGGCACAGGAAAAGTCAAGTTCCTCCTCCCCATCTTGGGCCAGTGCTCTTCTGCCTGCATCTTAATATCCCCTTATAATCCCTTCTTCTTAAAATATAGTTAAAGAACTATTACATTAGTCTCAAAGGCTAAAAAAAAACCAACAACCCCCCCCAAAAAAAAAAAAAAAAAATCAACACTTTTTTTTTTACAGAATAAATTCTGGATATATAAATACCTCAAAACTTTTCAAAGGCTAACAGATCATTAGCCAAAAATACTATTTGAGCTCCAGCATTGTAACACACTGTCACATGGTTAATGCAGCCAAAAAAGTCTTTCTTTATATAAGGCCTTCTATGAGAAGCAGTAACAGGAGTAATATAAATTCTTCTGTTATATGTGGCATTTCTTTTGGCACCTTATCCTCAGAGCTGCCTTGAACCTCCATCAGTAACTAAATCAAAAGAATCCAAATGAGCTACAGGATCAGAAAGCTTTTCTGTTCTTCTTTCCACACATGCTGACTTCACCTGTAAACACTTAATGAATTTTTATATATCCTGTCCAATTAACCATTAAAAATGGACCTCAAAATATCCCTAACATACTTTTTCTTTCCCCTTTTTCTCTATTATCAAAATCTAAAGTAAAATCAGACCAATTATTAATGATTTTTATGGTAGTTTTTTTTTTTATCCAAAAAAGGACACCAGTAGAATTTCTCATTTAGTGAGGAAAATCATATATCTATTTTACACTAGTTTGATTTGAACAATATGTATTGAATTCTAATACCTAATAAAAAGGAGTACAAATTTAGATTACCTTCCTTCAATGTTAAACTGCCTGATGATCACTGCACTAAGTAATGAAAATTGGGTTTGAATTCCCTTTATAAATGTAGCTGGCAGACAAGATTAAGTACAACACAAAAACTTAAGCAATTAGCATGGCACAGACCCTTCTTGATTTGGGCTAAGAACAGACAACATTCTTCCCCAGAAAGAAAAGTCAATTATGTATCTAGATTAAAGAACAGGTACAAATAGTTTATTTTAGAATAGAAGCAAATAAAATACTATTAGCAACTATCTGTACAAGAACACTGACTCCTGTCAAATTCATGGCCAGAAAGACAGGTGAACAGTCTCTATTGCACAGAAGAAATAGACCCACAGTATTGGCACAGAACTGCAACCACCTGAATATGTAGGGTTAGAAACATTCACAGGCAAATCCAGAACACTTTTATACTATATTGAAATGATTATTTCAAAGTTCAAATAAAAAGCTCAAATGGCTTTCCAACACACATAAAAACTTAATGGTTATAATAGCGTTATTATAATATAATCTCTTAAGTCTGTAATATACCTTCCTAAAAAGTTTGACCTATTACTTTTCCTGTTGAATCAATGCTGTCCTTTTACTCCCCCCCTTTTCCCTCTGAGTATTTCTCCTCCAGAGACCATTCTTACTGCACTCTAATTCCTGCTGAGAGGTAAAGGCAGGCGAAGCCCAATACTGCTCTGTGTTCTCACCCCTCAGCAGCCACTGGAAATGCCCAACCACAGCTGAAGATCAGAGTAAGCCTTAATAATAAACTCCCCTCTATTTCCATTCTGTGTGCAGCAGATATATGAAGAAAAACAGAAGTGGGACCTGTTCAGAGTACAGACAAAAGGCCAGGTGAATTCAGTGTAATTCCATGTTTTATCCTGGAAAACATGCCAACCCTGACACAACTTACAGAAGTCTGACAGATGATATACTGATATTCACATCAGACATTAGGAAGAAGTCCTTCCCTGTTGCGGTGCTGAGGCCGTGGCACAGGTTGCCCAGAGAAGCCACAGCTTTCCCATTGCTGGCAATGCTCAAGGCCAGGTTGGATGGGGCTTGGAGCAACATGGTCTAGAAGAAGGTGTCCCTGCCTCTGGCAAGAGGTTGGTAGTAGATGAGATTTAAGGTCCCTTCCAATCCAAACCAGTCTGGGATTCTATGATTCTAACTTGTCTTCAGGATTTATTCTCATCTATGAATATCTAAGACAGGTATACCTAAATTTATCTTTAAGGGACCATTATACTCATGTACTGTAAAAACACAGAAGATCTCTATCAAAGTCTCATTATCAAATCTGAGAAAATCCAAGAAAATTTCTGCAAGTAGCAAAATAATCAGTATTATGTGTGTTATGCACTTACTTTCTTGAAGCCTGACTAGTTGTTTTTCCATGAATTCAGTATTACCTACTGATCTTTATTTTTTTCAGAAGTCAGAAGTCTTTCAAACTGCTTAATAAGGAGGCCTCCCTACTGAGATTACCAATAGTCTTTTTATAGAAGCCTGCAGTAACACTGTAAAAGCAAAAGAAGATTAGCAGACTATAAAAATAATTGGACTCCAGTGCTGCATTGACATTCTACAGGAAAGACTTGCTATCATGTCCAGGCCACGTTATCTGCTGGTAAATTCCACTGAAGACAGCACATTTAGACCACTGATACTTTATACTGTTCTTTATGCAATAAATATGTCTAAGATGATGAGACACATGCAGTGCCATAGATAATATGACAGATTTGCATCATTACCTGCATCTAACAAAACTTAAGATCTCATTTCTCAGGTGACAAAGGCTAGAAAAAAAGAGATAGAAAGAGTAACATCGTCAGAAATACTGACATCTGTCAGAAACATTACATATTAAGAAGCTATTTCACTTCTTAAAGAATTTGCCTAAAGTAACTGTCCAATGTATTTCAAGATTAAATATTAATGCACAGAAGCTTAGTATTATTTACAGTCTCACAGAACCACAGACTGGTTTGGGCTGGAAGGGGCCTTAAAGCTTATTCAGTTCCAACCCCTTGCCACAGGCAGGGACACCTTCCACTAGCGCAGGTTGCTCCAAGCCCCATCCAACCTGGCCTTGAACACTGCCAGGGATGGGGCAGCCACAGCTTCTCTGGGTAACAACGCCTTATGATTATGAATGGAAAATAACAGCAAAGTAACCACCCACAGAACACTTTCATAAACAAGCACAATGAAAAAAGTAACATATCTTACAAAGGATACTGAAAAGAGAAGAGGTGACCTATTTTACTGACAGGCAAAGTACCTAACTCTGGGATTTGGCTGCTCTTTCTTTTTCTAAGATCTAATTCCATGCAAAGTCTAAAGTTTCCCTACACTGCAAGGCATAAAGATTGGTTTTACCACAGCTGCTGGTACTCTACTAAGCTACTGGCCAGATGGGGCAGGGGTAGTAATGGAGTCTCTACAAATGCACCAAATCTCTATCTCCTAACCAATAAGGAAAAAAAATTGCAAGTGGAAAAAAAAAAAGCAAGACTGAAGCATGTGTCAACAAAACAGGAGCCACGGCCTGGTTCCTCTTGCACAGCTTGAACATGACAGCTGGTCCCACACAAAGCTACACAGGAGCTGAGCAAGGACTATGACTGAATTGACTACTCCCCAAGCAACTGCAGTATAGGAAAAAGTCTACACAAACTCTAGGTATAACAAACCCCTGTAATCACTGCTCAGTTGTTCAGACAGCCAGCCCCAGAGGCCAGTTAGGTCTTATGTTTATTATATTAAGAAAATGTCATGGCGCAGTACCTGGAGTGACAAGGTCAATACACATTCAGAAAGTGTTTGTGCTGTAAGTTCCATGAGCTAGTAATTCAACTTTCTTCTACAACATAGTGTTTTCTTCGGATTGATGAATATTGTTTTGCTTTTCCAATATCTCTCTTCATTTTACAGTACCTTGAGAAAAATGAATAAAGCCCTTTACATGCAATACACAATTCTTGATTCTGAGTATACATCATTGGACTTCTAAAGCCATTTGATGACTACTCTGGATGCCTTCAAATCAATTAAAATAGAAGAGCTCTCACAAAATGCACTTGCATTTATCATCAAAACATAACATCAGTTATTAAGTTCATGAAGTTATTTATATCTTTCTGAACCTCCATGGAAGAAAGGGAATTACTGCATCTATTAAGAAATCACTCTCTCATGGTCACCTGTACTTGCATCCACAGTTCCTGCTCCCTACAGGTTCACTATGAGTTGTGATTGCAGGTCCCATAGCTTCAGTATGTAATAGGAACCTGCATTTAAAATGTATTAGAAACTGACCCCTTAGTACTACTGTTGAGGTTGGTTTATTCCTCAGCATTCAAAAGAAACAATGGTACCATTCTAAATGGTTTAAAATAAGGTTAAAAAAATTTAAAACCATTAAAATTCTGCTTAATTGTCATTAAAGAAGAATTCTGCAGACCGCCAGTCCACTCTTTCCTAATTCTCTTCTACTTGTATTCATTTTGATTGGATTCCTAGACTGAGATTTAGAGGTAAAACCATTTAACTCTAGGATGATTTGATTATTTTATTATACAAGGATTATTTGTTTGTACATTAGTTTAGGGCTATGGAGACAATATGCACACAGAAGTATTTCCATCTCGTAAATGGAAGCAGGCAGTATTCACTTGTCTGCTAGCCACAAAAATCACAACAGTTTGATGGATACAAGGGCAGTTTATGCAGCTCTTGTTGTTCTGCCTTGCTACAATCCTCTCATTTCCCTACTCCCTCAGTATAATCACCAACTTTTCCATGCTGCCATACAAGAAACAAGTAGTTATATAGGCAACTTTAAGCTCCTTGGCTTTTTTTTCTATCCTCATCTTCCACTTTGTAAGCCTCTTTGTGCAAGCACAAACAAAAGCTGAACAACAGCCTGCGCTGGCACCCTTCCTATAGAGAAAGGCTGAGAGCTGGGCTTTTTCAGCCTGGAGAAGAGGAGGTTTCAGGGAGACTGTGTAACAATCTTCCAAAACCTAGAGGGACTGACAAGAAATCTGGAGAGGTGATTTTTACAAGGGCTTGAAGTGGCAGGATAAGGGGGAGTAGCTTTAAACTGACAGAGGGGAGACTGAGATGAGACATGAGGAAGAAATCCTTCCTTGTAAGACTGGTGAGGCACTGGCACAGGGTGCCCAGAGAAGCTGTGGCTGCCCCATCACCGGCAGTGTTCAAGGCCAGGTTGGACAGGGCTTGGAACAACCTGCTCTAGTGAAAGGTGCAAAACTAGACGATCTAGGGGGTGGGTACCCTTCCAAGATCTCTTCCAAATCATTCTGTAATACAAACAAAATAAATACTGTAAAACAAATGGAGAAGTTTTCTTCACTTACTCTGTTGGGGCTTTTTTATCAAGTTGAATGCCTATCATGGTAAATGACCCATTAAATGACTAAATCCATTTACCATTGTAATAGCAAAGAAATATTTCAGAAGAAAAGAAAAAGACTTACTGCAAATGATTCTATTGTAATTTGGGAATTTACCATGATCTTCAAAGCTGTTTCAAAAGAAGTTAAATCTTGATTCGTTCCCAATAATGCCATAATAAGCGTTCAAGGTATTTTTTCTGTTGCTGCTCAGTAATGTTACTCTGACCAAGGACTTTCTGAACCTCCATGCTCTGCCAGGGAGGAGGAGTAGAAGCCAGGAGGAAGTAAGAGAGGACACCTGATCCAAACTAACCAAAGAGGTACTCCATACCACAGCACGTCATGCCCACTATATAAACTGGGGGCAGTTACCAGGAAGGGTTAGTTCACTGCTCTGTTGGGCTGCGTATGGGTTGGCAGGTGGTGAGCGGCTGTATTCGCTTCTCTTATCATTATTGGTGGTAGCAGCAGTGGTTTGTATTATACCTTAGTTACTGGACTAGTTCTTATCTCAACCTGTGGGAGTTACATTCTTTCGATTCTCCTCCCCATCCCTCTGGGGAACAGAGGGGAGGTAGCAGGGGAGTAAGTGAATGGCTGCGCGATTCTGAGTTTCCGTCTGGGTTTAAACCACAACAGTCATCAATGTTTAAAACTGGCATTATATTAGGAAAAGGAGACTTCAGCCTATTACCACTCTAGTACCTTGTAAAGTAGCACCCCCTCTACAGCAGAGTAACTTCCACCTGGCCTACTAGATCCCTCCCTTGCTCACTCATTCCAGATGTTTTTTCTTATAATCAGAGTTGACCATAGAAAATGAACTATGAGTCAAAGAAACCCCAAATCCCTACATGGCCAGATGCAAGATAATTCCATATTTTGGCTCCTATGCACCTACAGCCTTCTCAAATGAGCTGTAACTTCAGTAGTGACCCAATTCTGCTGTATCTTTTACAAGACAAACAGCTACAAACAGCTCCCAAAGCTAAACCTTTTCCTCATTTCTCTTAAACACTCAGCTCCTTTCTGATACACTCAAATTTAATTCAGTCTCCCTAGACCTCACAGTGCCTTGAATGTACACAAATGAATGCAAGAAGATTAAACATTTTCTTACTGTGACCTACAACAATGTGCTGAAACTTTAATTATTATGTTAATTCAAGCACTTGGCCCAGTGGATTTATTATATCCCAGAAGCTAATAAAAGCTACTCTGAAGTGAGGTATGGACATTAGCTGCATCTAAGTATTTTGTCTACAAATATGTAGGTAGAGTAACTAACAGCTCTGCACTAAATAATATATTTTTCAAATGTAATCCGAATTTTGGATTTTTCCTGAAGTAGACAAATAGTTCTGAAAATGTAGTTGCCTATAGGAGCATAAATTTGTGTCCTGGACAAACATTATCTCCCCAAATTCCAGCCTTTTGAACTAAGACTGGAATTCATTAGACAATGATCTTTATTATACTTGTCAGGAGTCCAGAACTCATGCAAATACACACCATTATAGGATGACAACTGCAGGACAGGACTGGGCATTGTCCACATCATATCAAAACTTGGAACAAGAACATCCAACCCTTAAAACAGCGCTTTCAGAATGAACATAGCTCGTTACTACAGAGAATAAATTTCTCCAATTTTAATGGCTTAAAGGACCAGCACTGGAAGAAATATCAGCCATTGGCATTTTCCTGACAGACAGGACAGGTGTTTCTGATCAGTTTTCCCTTACATCAGTTGCTAGCCCTGGTTTCCAATCACCTAGAATAAATACCTACAATTTCTTTTAATTATCCTCAGTCGCAGTAAATTCCTGACGTTCTGTTAGCAGCACCACTGGCTCAAACAAAAGCCAAATTTTGGTATCTTAGAAGAGGGAAAAGGTGAAGAATCTTGATGGGGTGAACTTGTCAGACACTGGTAAAACCAGTGGAACTCTGCTGACTAAACAAGACTTTTCTTGAGCTACAGAGCTGGAGGTAACTTACATAGTCTTGCTCTTTCTTGCTTTGCCACATCACTGTTTTCTATTAAAGTATCACAAAAAAAAAAAACAAAACACCTGTGTTGTAATTAGGAGCAATGTGACTATCATCAAGGGGAAACTAAAAGAGTGTTTGATGCAATAAAGGCAACCAGGAATTAATACAAGCTTTCAGGCTTATACTGCCAAGAAAGTAGGATAGTTCATCCTGTGCTCTTGTTTAATTATATATTTTAATTGCTTACTATCATATTGCCTTGATAACCATCACAAAGACAATTCCATAACTGCCAGATATAAATCTTGATGTTCTGAAGAGAAAAAAAAATTACAAAGGATTTTTAATCAGTATTTTCTAAAGTTGATTTAAAGAAATTGTCCTAAAAGCTTTCAAGCTTTAAAGACCATGAACAGCTCAAGTGTATTTCTATTATTTTTAAGCAAAGTGGTCAAAAGAATATTTGTTTCCTGGATTACTTTTAACATTACCACAACAACAAGACCTCATTTAAAGGATTTTTACAAATATTTCCTCTAGCCAAGTCTTATTCTTAATAATTTATCCAGTACAGAGACAGCATACCCCTCACATGGAAATAAGAGTCCTATTGAAGCACAGCTCTAATACAAACCTGGCTTATTTTTCCCTTAAGTTCTTCAAGATCTCAACTGGATCACACTACAAGGGTAACCTTTGTAATGTACATAAGCTTTACAGTTTAATTTATTACATGAATGCAATAAAATTCTCCTCTATTTATACACACTTCTATGTAGTTTATAACCAGAGAAGACTTAATGTATATTAAATAAGTTGTTTCCCCCCCATTTCAGTGTTTTTTAGATACCCAAAAAATCGAAATCCAAAGCACTTTAAAAATCTTTTTTACAATACACAAGCTCAGCAGACACAACTTCCTTAAAATCCATGCTTGTTTTTTCTTGTTGCTCAAGAACATAAATACATCTCTTTTGATAGTGAAATAATAAATGCTTTTTCCACAGCTAAAAAGTTCGGTTACCATAGTAACAGAACAAATAGTAACTGAGGACTTGCTACCAAAGGCCTTTACAGAACATGCACGGTACAGCCAGTAAGAGGTACTGGAAAGTCTTTTATGATTATTCTAAATACACAGAACTAGCAAATCCCATGCTGATCATTATAAACATGTTAAAAGTATACACCTTGATTATCTTTGCATTAAGGTGTACCACAGAGAGGCTCATTAAATAAAGGTCAATTACTCCAAGTTGCATAAACACAATACTGGAGAACGTGTTGCTGTATGAACCCTGTTAGACTAAATTCTCCTCATTTAAGTACTTTGTTGTAATGAAAAAGATTAACTTAAGCAAAGCATTCACTATATCTCAAACTATGCAACTCGAAACTGATTTCCTGCCCCTAAGTCTGACAACTTAATGCAGCAAGATAGCAAAAAGCAGCTATGGTTTTGTGTGAGAAAACACAGCCCTGCTTTAAAGTTGTTCCACCTATCTAGATATGCAGATTCCATAGATAACAAATGATTAGCCACCATTACTTGAGGATTGTAAACTGTCACATAACATTTGATTTAAACAGAGACTCAAGTTAGACTATCTGAATGCAAATTTAATACTTTTGATTCAGTGAGCTAAAACTAGTAGAAGAGAAGAATGCAAAGGAAGTGCCACCCAATTAATGAAGCTACTGTTCAGAAATCAATCATTCTGCCAGCAAGAAACACATTTTTATCATGTATTCAAAGAAAACTATTTTTCTCAACTGTCTCATTTAAAAAACATGCACGTTTCTAATTTCATCTTGTAAGGTGCACTGGAGTATTAGTGCATTTTTGTATTAGCTATAAACCCACTTCAAATTATTCTCTTGGACAGTATTATACCCATGTACTTCTTGAAGCTTTAGCATTTCTAGGGGCAGGCATGCCATCTTTCACAAAGGGCTGTAAAACTTTGGTCATTAAGATACAACTGCTCTAAGTTCTCACTGTCATAGCTGATACCTTGCGTTACTCTGCTCTATTCAGGGCAGTAGTTGAGCAGTTCAGCCTGTATAAAGGAAGACAGGCTGGAATTTAGTTAGATACTTAAACTGACTCTGAAATTTACCTAGAACTTCAACTAGTAGAGCAAATATGAGCAGCTTTACTCATTCCTCAGCTACACATGATTTTATTCCTCTGTCTTTATACTAGTTGTATATGAGGCTTTCATTCATTTGCCAAAAGTCTCACCACAGGATGCCAAAGTCATTCAGGAAATTTCAATTACAAATGAATAATTGGTTCAGAGAACAGAACCCCACACTGGCATGTCACTGAGTTCTTTACAAAAGCAAAGTAAGCGCATACTTCTATGCTATACCCTGTCATCAGCCAATGCACTTCATATTCAGGCCTTGCAAATTTACACCTTATATTAGAATAGAACCTAGAGCACTCCGCTATTTATTTTAGGTCTGTGTTTTAAAAGACATCAAGGATATTGACATAAGCCCTTCATTGGAGCTGTGTAAAGATAAAAGGATGCTCATTTTAATCTATACTTAAAAAAAAAAAAAAAGGGCAAAAAACAACAAAAAAAACTTCATATTTTTTGCTCCTGGTTTCAAAGATCTTTAAGATTTGGAGAGCAGTAGTTTTGGGTCCTAGCATTAGACAGCAACACAAAAACATATCATCTCACCTAAGCAAAATACCTAATCACACTTCTGAATTGTCACCTTGTGGCGCCTTTGCCATGCTTTAAGCTTGTGCACAGCAATGAAGAGTTTGCTCATGGGTATTAGAGCTGGGTTTGTCTTCTTCCTGAGCAGAAAGATGTGAAATACTAACCGTAAGGACATTCCAGTCATACGGTAGTTGCAGCACAACCCTGCACACACAAGGTTTCATATGATTGTATTTTTAAGGTGCAAAGTAGAAGATTCAACCACCCTGTTCCATGGAAGAACACTATTCCTATGGTCAAGAACTAAAATAATTTAATTAATATATGGAAGTAGATTTAGTTAATTTACCAATCCTGAAATAATTGACCTCTGGGGATTTTAGTGCTTTGTTTTACATGATACCTAGTTATTATCAGAGCAGATGGGAACAGACTGAGGGGGTGGTTACATGCCACAGCACATCCTGTGGTCCTATTTACTTAATAATCCAGACTTGGGACCCATCTGGACCTCCTGGAGCTACACACTGCAATCCATGTCCCCAGACTTAATTCCTCTTCAGATGTTCTGAGGGAGGACAGGAGATGGTATGCACCTAATTCTCACCCAGAATGGAATTAAGATAGGAATGAATCACACATCTAAGATTTCCAGGTCTCAAAGTACAGGCACCAAGCCATATATTGATCATATAGAGAATATTTTCTGTATTTTCTACTTTTTTTTTCTTGTCTCAATATCCTGAGATTATCATCTATGTAGAAAACACACCACACTTAAGAACTGAATTCAAACCTGGTAATTTATTCTCAGCACTTTGCATTTCACTTAGATCTGAAAATGACAAGCTGTTGGTCCAATTTTTGTCAACATGTTTTTAATTAGTTCTGAATTTATGACAATTAAAGCTCACAGTTGCTTTTAAAATGAAGTTACTGAATTTGCCTTAATTTGCTCTCATTGCTCAGCAATGTGTGCATTTTAATTCACCATGGACATCTTCCATTCTCTCTGCTTTCTACAGGAAGTCACCGACATTATTGTCATCATTTTTTTTTTCCTTGTGAAATTTACTGACTAGGAAATAGACTGAAAACAACTCTTGGGAATGCTGGCCATGCTCCACATGTGACTGGCTCCATCTGTGTCTCAGTTGACTCAAAGACCCCAAAGCATTCCAAATCTTTTTTGGGGAAAAAGAGAAACACTGCACCATAACACTGATTTTTTATTACCTGTGTCTGCAGCAGGAGTTTCGATTTTGAGCAAATTATAAGTATTATTTATTATTCTAGGGCCATATCATAGCAAAAAAACCATAAAAGCTACAATTCATATAAAAGCTGAGATACTATACAACTCTATGTGATTCTATGATTGTCACCCTAATGAAGAAACAATTTTAGCAAGTTCTTAAAGCCTTAATAGTAAATGACAAAATGCTATATATTAGAAGAGCAAGGTTTGATCTCATAGGCCTCAACACCATTCCCTCTCACTTTCTTTCATTTTCCAGCAGGAAAGTAATTTTCTCTTCACAGGTCCTCTGTGAATTTGAATTGTTCACGCACTAGTTCTTCCACAAATAGCTGCAGACTTATCTATACTTCCACGAGTATCTGCAAACTACATCTCTTAATCTGAAATCACAGCAGAATTTTCTTCCATTAGAGCGCTTTAAAAAATTCTGTATCAGTAGTTGAAATTAAGAATAGAGAACATGGAAATCTAATAGAGGTAAAATATGACAACCTGTCTTCTACTTAAGGTAACACATGTCTACTAAGCAATCTACCAAGACCATTTATTTGGTTACAAATCTAAATTCAATTTGGTTGTGGGGCATTTCCTCTGTTTTTTATTTTTCATTAAAGTAACCTCAGTATGCTGCGACAGTAAAACAAGAACTAAACAGCACCCAAAAGAATTCAGATGATATAATTAGCCAAAATAGCATTTTGATAAGCTATTGCTTTTCTAGTTCCAACTATCAATGTAAAAACCACCCTTGCTCCAATAGCTAAATAAAACTACTAAATAATAGAGAAAGCTGAATTCATTATCAGAGCACAACTATATGTCCATGCTTTTAAAAGACATCATAACTGACTATTTAACAAATTCTGGAAAAAAAATCAAATATACATTAACTGCAAAATCTGCTGCTTACTTTTCACAGCGTAGGTCAACTCAGATAGTATTTCTTCTTTTTGCACAAGTATATTCAGCATCATCATTCCCTGGCTGTTTTATACTGGTTAAAAGGTCAACTATTACAAAGATGACTACGTATCTCAGCTACTACATGTACTCTCTTTATAGTAAATTTATACAGGATAACTGTATACAGATATGACCCAACTCATAAGGAACAGATTCATCTGGTTGCCAAAGACATCAAGAGTTCAAGGGACAGCATTCTTCAGCAAAACTACATTCACTATATTCACAGCTAGCTAGTAACTATAGTTGCACTCTTAACCTTCTGGTCTCCCAAAAACCCTCTCTCCATGACAGGTACCCATTCCTTTCCTTCTAAGCATCTCATTCACATATTATAGCCCAGCAGAGCCTTTGTAATTGACTTGTAATTAAACCCAACACTAAAAGGTGATAACACCCATTTTCTTCAATTTTTCCCTATTGTGCTTGTAGACAGAAACATAATAGTTCCTGATCACTTACCAACAAGGGCTGCAAAGTCAGCAATGCATCAGGCCAAAACACACATCCATATGAGGAGGCCTCCTTCCCAAGAGCATTGCTGCTTTTTTGTTCATGCCTGTCCGGTAATTGGTGCAGTCAAGTCAGAGTAATGTGCTGGAATTCTGTTGTTCTCTTCAAGGCCTTTTATCAGAGCCAGACTTTATAATGTGTTTGAAATGCGGATTATTCATTCAGGGAAGGAGACCAAGTGGAAGCTGAACAACTCTGACCTTTCTGAGCTTGGAAAGCATTAAAGCAATACAATAAAAAACATTCACAACTGGAATGAGATCTTTCCATTCCTTTGAGCTGCACCTGCAGTGGTCAGAGTATGGACTAATTGATAATAGGAAAGTTGTTAAGCAATTTTTTTTTTTTTTAAAGTGACTGAGAAGGGTGTAAGACTTAGAAAGCAGTCACAAGGACAACCACCATTGATACAAGAAAACAGGAAAGAACGAGCAGAAAATGTTTTTACCTTAAATCTACTTGTATGGTTTTCAGCTTCGCACAATGTTTCTTTCATCAACTCACCTCTAAATCTCAAGCTTCCTTTCATCGGTTTGATAAACATAATGTATAAACCATAAATCCAGTTTCCTGTCAGGAAGGTTATACTTTTAACACAACACTTGGAACACTTCTTTTTGGTAAATACAACAAATGTCTTCAGAAAGCAGCTGTTTGCTCCCACAGCTGAAATCCCTTGCGCTACAAAGCATACCTTTGAGGCTACCCTTTCTGACCTGCCCACTCAATAGCTTACAATACCCATTTATTTTCTCCACTGCTACCCTTTCTCTCTAGGAGGACCTCTGCATAACCATCATTTTCACATTTTCTTTAGAAAACTCTCCTTTACAGTGATGCACACAATAAAATCAGTACTTCCTAGAAGGACAGAAAATCATAGAATCACAGGCTGCTTTGGGTTGGAAGGGACCATAAAGCTCATCCAGTTTCAACCCTCTGCTACAGGCAGGGACACCTTCCACTAGACCAAGTTGTTCCAAGCCCCCTCCAGCCTCACCTTGAACACTATCAGGGATAGGGCAGCCACCGCTTCTATACACAACCTGTGCCAGTGTCTCAAGCACCCTCAAAGGGAAGAACTTCTTGCTCAAGTCTCATCTAAACCTGCTCTCTCTCAGTTTTAAAGCCATTGCCCCTTGTCATGTCCCTACAGACCCTTCTCAAAAACCCCTCTCTGGATTTGTTATTAGCCCCCTCTAGGTACTGGAAGACTCTTATAAGGTCTCCCCATGGCCTTTCTCTTCTCCAGGCTGAACAAGCTCAGCTCTCAGCCTGCCTGCATAGAAGAGGCGCTCCAACCCTCTGATCGTTAGTCTCTACTTCAAAGAGATATAAACTTGTACTTCTGCATGGCAGAAAAGGGTTTCATAATCTACTAACGGGGTTTCTGGATACACCAGCAATACAAACAATAACAATGTTCATGGCAAAGTAAAACCACCATTTCATAATATCCCAAGATGAGTAAAAACATCTTATGCTCTGGATGGCTAAAACCATCAGGCTCTTTATTCTCATTCAGCATCTCCACAGCACTTGATTCACTACTCTTGAGACACAATGTACTATACATAAGGGTACTCCATTTTTGTCTTTCTCCCATGTCCCTCCAGCCTATTCCGTTCTTGCAAAACAGTACCACCCACTTGTAACAGAGCTGCTACAGCTACTTACACTTGCAAAGAACAAGTCTGTTTGGGTTTTTACCCCAACAGCAACCACTACCCCAAGCTTTGTTTCTTTTCCTTTTTTAAAATTGGTATTCCTGACTTACAGTCACAGCAGAGCACACTGCATGCATTTATCGTAACATGGTGATGTTACGCACTTCTGCAAGGTGCTGTGACACAGGATGCTATAATATCACTTTTCCCTTCCCCAGCATGAAAAGAATTGTTCAGCCTATTACGGATCAGTTCCAATCCAGAGTGACGACAACAAAAGCACAAAACTTGAGGGCAGAACTGGTCTTAATTCTGAAAATCAGGCTTCTTCAGTTTACATCAAAATCAGAGATTAGTCTGGCAGAGTTAACATTTAATACCGCTTTTATTTAAGAAGCCTGACACACATTATTGTCCTTTTTACTGGGTTTCACCACTGCTATGTTTCTGTAGCCTGGCAAGAGCTGTCATTTCCACTTGCCATTGCTCCCAGTTACTCTGGCCCGATGAGACATGGTGCAATATCACATGTCACAGCCCTTGAATTGAAACACTAATGCAAGTGATGTACTTAACAGAGAAACAGCTTCATAAGGAAATTTGCATGTACGAGATTTTATTGTCTTGAAGGATTGGGAGGAGGACAAGCATGCCTGATGCTGACAGGTTTTGCTTAAACCACATTAATACAGAGATAATTTGGTTTGAATTCTCTGCCCAGTGCTCTTATTTGGCCAGTGCCTGCAACATACACCAAGTAATTTTCTGCATTTGTTGAAGTGTTTAAATTCAAAACACATACTTATCAATTAAGAAAAAAAAAAAAAAAACTTTAAAGCTGCAGTAGAGTTTTTACAGAATCACAAAATTAAGGTTTTATGGGTTTGAGATATAAGGAAGTATTTCTTTATATCATCTTTACAAAGGTAAATACAACCACAGTTTTACATGCTATAAAAATCCAGCATTCTTCTAGGACATGGAAGAGGAAACAGCTGAGCAGTGCCCTGCAGGTCACCTCAGTGAAACTCTGCAACTTCAAGTTGTGAGATACTGGCACAGATTGCCCAGAGAAGCTGCAGCTGCCCCAGCCTCGGCAATGCTGAAGGCCAGGTTGGAAGGGGCTTGTAGCAGCCTGGTCTAGAGGAAGGTGTCCCTGCCTGTGGCAGGCACTTGGATCTAGATGAGCTTTAAGACCCTTTCCAACCCACACCAGTCAGTGATTATATGATTTACCCTCAGGAGCTCTCACCTATTTATGACTATATAAAACCAATATATACATTACACATATTCTGAGTGTTCAGACAGAATTACAGGAATTATTTTCATTGCAACTACAAATCTCAGGTTGTGATGGTTCCCTTTATATATCTTGCAATGATTGAGCTGCTCCACATTTTTCAGTCTTGCACTTCTTGCAGTGAAGTCAGTAAAAAGTATGTCCATAATATAGTACATGCACAGCATGATGCTAAATTGGGGTACTTGGAACTCTAAAACAATCACTACAGAAATACTTGGAAATATTTCATAAGATAAACCCCTTTACCTTTATGCTAACTTGAAAGATATGAGAAATAAAAATTCACCACCTTAAAATTATACTATGATTTATTCTTAAGATATCTATGCAATTACTACAAGTATTGCCTCTTCACTGTCTCTTTATTCTTTTGCTTCTTTGCTCTGTGAAGAACACTGTGTTATAGCATTTAGTGTTAATATCAGGATTATTTTCTTCCTATTTTACACTTGCTCTGGTTTTCCCTTATTCAAGGTCAAAGTGTTCTCTAAGAAGCTGCGCCAGAACCTTTTTTAATATAACTGTTTCTTCTTTCTTCTTAATTCCCAGGCATGTTTAAAATTCTAATCAAACTGAAAAGCCACATCCTGAAACAGTGTGAGTAAAATTCACTCATCTTACAATACTTTGTGCCTGTTTATTTTATGAACCCTCCTCAGAAAGTTGATTTTGCAACAGATCTCATTATATTTGTAAGTAACAGTAGCCAAAGATAAGAAAAAAGAGCAAGATTTATACCTTATGATCTAGTTACTCAGTGCTTTGCTTAAAATACTACTCATTACCACAGTTTATTCCCATGTCACACAACCTGCTTCATGCTACACAATACTTCACAAACCTCCACACAACAGCCTAGGTGACTTTCTTACACTTAAAATCACTGTTGTACTTTTCCAGTAGGAAATTTTGGTGTAATAGGGCAGTAAAAATATCGCTGAAGTCAGACTGTCAATCAAATACATTTGAAAATAACATGCAAATTAGAGTCTGGCCTCCAAATCTACACCACCATTTCCATTAGTTTCAGAAGAATATCGATTTAATTTCTGCAAACCACATCCTGGAATTCTACATGCTTCCCCTTCATGAAGAAGCTCCTGATCTAGCAGAAAATGTCCCTGACCATGGCAGAGGACTGGAACTTGATGAGCTTTAAGGCCCCTTCCAAATCAAACCACTTCACAATTCTACCAAGCTGGAATGAGATTGAAGGGTCGCTGCAGACATGATGCAAGTATCATTACCCAGTATGTCATACATACAGCCCTCTTACTTCCAAGTACCTTTTAATTTTTGTCATACTGCCCAAAGGCAGTCTAAAAAAAGAGAAAAAAAAAATCATCTAAAATAAGTATGTGCATATTCTTCATCTTTACTTCAAACTTCTAAGCCTTTAGGACATGTTTTCCACTCTAAATGCTCAAAACATTTTGCATAGAAAAGATTTATCATATGCAAAATCATACAACTTCAAAGAGCTTTAGATACCCAAGGAGAAAAATAAATCTAGCACCCATATTGGGTTAGAACTCATAAAACCAAGTCTTTTCATCTGTTCTGCATTTAATGTTGACAGAGACATGGAAGGAGAGAAACGGTCAGAGGCACCAGCGGCTATATCACTTTCAAGTAAAACACAAAATAAGAGTTCAACAAGATTGTGTAGTCTTTTCATAACATAGAAACCAAACTACCTGGTTAGTCCTAAACAGATTATATCCATGCTAGGTTACTGTTCCAGGTTTGTAGGATTCTCATGTACAAAGACTGGACACCAAACACAATGTAAACAATCAAATGCTGTAGTCCATTTGCTGAGTTATTAGTACAAAGTAAATAGATATACATATATATATACACATATATAAAAATGCGAAGCAAGTTATATGCAATACCAACCCCTGGTTGCATGGGATTGCGTGGGATACCACCAAGCAGAAGGAAATGGAACATGCTGTCCAGTTGGAGGCATGGTAGGAAGTGCGTCATCAGGGCCTTCCCCTGAATCAAGCAGCATATCTGGCCTTCTCACCCTTCCATCCCTGTACAGGTCCTTATATCCCCCTCAGGTTGGAGTGGAAAATTACCAGTTGCAACATCAGTGTACACACGGCCAGCATGTGAACAGATGTTTACTGGTATAAGATTCCCATTTGCTAACAGTGGTGTTAACTCCCCTATTTTCAAGCTTATGCTCCCACAAATGCAGTACTTTACTATTTTTGTGTTTCACCACAGACCATCATCTATTGTCACTGACACAGTTCCCTTCCAACAAAGTCTGTATACAGCTCAGAGGTGACTGCAAAGACTTTCCTAAAAGTAGCCAATACAAGCAGACTGCATTTCCATTCTTTTTTTCATTGGTAGATGCTCACTTTAAACATAAGTAGCTGTACTCAGAGTTCTTCAGTGCTCAAAAAACCCAAAGTTCTTCTCGTTTTGGAAAAAGATGCTTTCTCAAAAACTCACAAACAGCAACAACACTCAGCATGTTCTGGATTGAAAGCATTTGGAAATAAGACATATCCACAGAATGCAAGACTTCCCATGCATGTTAATTAACACAGACATTAGTAAGGCAAAGCAGCAAGAATCACTGATGTAACATTTGGTATCTCAGCCATTCTCAAACACACGAGCACATGCTTCGCATTATCTTTTTATAACAAAAGGAAAATAAAACTCTAACCTATTTAAAGAATAATAACCCTTCCGCAACTATATAATAAGTGTTCACTTTGTATTAAAGTTTCCAAAGAAGATTTTAAGCTGAAAAGTATTCTGGACAGTGAGTGCAGTTAGAAAATAATATATATATATATATATATATATATATATTAAAAAATGTATCTATATGTATTTAGAAGAATTTTGTTTAAGGAAGTAAATAATTCCGCCCAATTTGTCAACGTAAAAGAATATGTGATACAACTACATGACCACACTTTTCAGGTGTGTGCTGCCTCATTCATAGAAGACTAACAACGTAGCAGTATAGAACATTAAAACAGTACTTGCACCCAGGGGCCTTGCAAATATTAGTTGGAAAGAATCCCACAACCATGTATTACTCCATAAATCTGACAGCTTATTCTTGGGTTAAGCAGAAATGGAAATTTTACATTTGCTTGTAAGAATATGTAATTTGCAAATCTCTTCTACACAAGCAGTACAACTGAATAAATGCAGTTAGAAACCACGGACTTCCCTCCAATTCAGTTCTCTTTCCTTTACCATGTTATTATTTACTAATGTATGAGATTATACCTTAATTATAAAGTATTGATTTCCTCAGTGCACATAAAAATGCAGTTTAATATATTTTGCTAAATCACATCAACCGGAGCAGAAGTGTCACTAACATACAGCTGGTACAGCAGCAAAGCACCTTACATATTCCGTGGCACAGAAACTTCTGCTTTTATTGCTTCCAAAACTCTGTGGATACTGAACCACAGAATGGTTTGGGTTGGAAGGGACCTTAAAGCTCATCCATTTCCAACCCCCTGCCACGCACAGGGACACCTTTCACTAGACAAGGTTGCTCCAAGCCCTGTCCAACCTGGCCTTGAGCACTGCCAGGGATGAGGCAGCCACAGCTTCTCTGGGCAACCTGTGCCAGGGCCTCACCACACTCACAGGGAAAAATTTTTTCCCACTGTGTCATCTAAATCTCCCCTCTGTCAGTTTAAAGCCGTTACCCCTTGTCCTGTCACTGCAGACCCTGGTCAAAAGCCCCTCTCCAGATTTCCTGTTGACCCCTTTAGGCACTAGAAGCTGCTCTAAGGTCTCCCTGAAGCCTTCTCTTTCCCAGGCCGAAGAAGCCCAGCTCTCTCAGCCTGCCTTCAGAGCAAAGCCGCTCCAGCCCTTGCAGGATTTGTGGCCTCCTCTGGACTTGCTCCAGCACCTCCACATCCCTCCCGTGTTGGGGACACCAGCGCTTCTACACAGAAGTGGCTCTAGAGCATGGGGGTTCTACATTGTGTTCCAAAACAAAGAGCAAGCAACAACTCTGCCTGTCATGTTACTCAACTCTCCAAATCCATCTCAAGTTTTCTCATCATGCTTCATTCTGGACACAACCCTCTCCCCAGTTTACAGCCATAATCCACCTCCTAATACACATCAAACAAAAAAATTGCTGTTCAACACCATACATTCTAACATACTGCCAATAGAGAAGATTCTCCAAATTGTTTCTGTACCCCTAAAATGCAGTATTAAGCAGGAGTACGTCATGTCATGTGGCTTTAAAAAGCAATCACATCATCTGGGCAAGAAGGACTCTCAAGCACAACTGGGTTATAGAAGTTGCACCCACATATAATAATTTTCTCAGAACAAGGTTTTTACACACACATACACACACACGCACACGCAGACGCACACAGAATTTCACAATTACATCCATGTCCTGGCACAATGCTGCCGTGCCGTTTTTCTAAGGAGTAATGTTTTTAACATACTTACATGCTTAGTTTGCTGATAGTTTTTCCCATCTTTGTGCAGCTTACTGTGTATATAATGTAGAAAAAAATAAATTGCCATTATTGGGGGAGGGGAGGGAATCACTGATACATTGCTAGCAAAGCTTGACTTCAGCCTCTCAGACAGCAAAGTATGTTCTTGCTTGCTAATTTTTTAGATTCTAGTCTTCAGGATTTAGTCTATTTCATTAGTTTTGTGAACTCCTGATATTCATAAACTAACTATTGTATGCTTAATACAGCTACATAGATTACTGAAGACTTCTCCTGTAATTAACTTTTCAATAGTAAAAGAATTCATTATAAATGAGGCCACAATTACAACTCCATGAAAACTCAGGACAGAATTTCACCTGACACCACTTCTTGCAGCCCGTCACACTCAGTAGCTGGTAACTTCTTGATTTTGTACAGGAGTTTGGATTCTCATTATCGTGATACTGAATAGTTCTAATAACCACACAAATGGCTGACTTCAGGTGATGCAACAGACACTGAAGTACTTCAGCAGGCCTCTAATAAACACTGTATCACGCCTGACATCACAGCCATTATTTCTCCATGAATATTTAATGAGAGAACTGGTAAACCACAGTAATATCTGGGATATTACTGTATGTTACCTTAATACATCCTTTATCATTTTTGTTCTTCTCAGCTCCCAAGCAGCCCCCAGAAATACACACGCTAACTGAAATCTCGATTCTCGCCATAAGGACTTGTCACACAGTAGTGATTTAAGACAGCATTCTATGTTGTTCTAAGCACATCCTGGTTCAGGCCCAGACAAGCACTTAAATACACAAATACTCCTTGACATTGGAGCACCATGACACTGGGTCAGGACCAGCAAACTCAGCATTAGCAATAGCTCACCCTTCACCTACCAATATGATGGCTGTGTACACCACACTTGCAATTCATAGAAGCATGGAATGGTTTGGGTCAGATAAGACCTTTAAGCTCATCCAGTTCCAAACACTGCCACAGGCAGGGACACCTTCCACCGGACCAGGTTGCTCAAAGCCCAGTCCAACCTGACCTTGAATTTAAATAATAAATGAATAAAAATTCATTCATGAATAAAAGCAGGTTGAAGAGCTCCTCTAGTGTGTGCTTCAAAGTAGCACACCATTTAAAGACAGCATTATTGCCAGAGCTAGAAAATCCAGATTGGAAGACTTAGTCCCAATGAAAAAAAAATTATGGGAATCTATTCACAACATAAGCCCAATCAGGTAATTTCCAAAGTCTTCCTTAATCCACTTGTATTTGGAGTCAGTTACCTCACCAGCAAAGGCTTATAGCTTTAATTGTAAAGTTACTTTTCCCTGTCTGCAAATAAAACTCACTAAAATTAAAACACCTGAAAGCAAGGCCAGAAAGCTCAAGTGCGGTCTTTGTCAAAAAAGATGTTACACTTCCAACATCAGCGGTAAATTTGATACTTGGGGAACAGTCAGCATAATTCACTTTGTCACCCAGTAACTTAGAAAAGCACTATTTGAAAAGGATTTCACCTGTTCACTCTGTTTGTGAGGAGTAAGATGATTATGTGCTGTTCAAAAGCATTAATTGTGTCAGAATATCCAAGATCTTGTTAGATCAGTAATCTCAGTTACAATATATAATGTAACAGAGCATGGAAGAAGGATCTCCAAAATATAGTACCAGCTTGGCTTTGCGAAGTTGGTTGTTCAGTGGACTTTAATTTTTAAGTTGTATTCTATTTAAAAAGCTTGCCTGCAAGTGCCATTACTTCTGGCTTTAGTTGAAGACTGAAGTTACCAGCATCTGCCAGGACTTGAACCCTGCTTCATCTTATCACATTGTCATCCATGACCCCTGCAAACACTAAGACACTAGATCAAATAACCATTGAATCTGAAGCAAACAACTGATTTGTGACATTTAAAATACTTGTTTGGAAGAGTCTGAGAAACTGAGTTTTTCATTTAATTGTAAATAAGGTGGTATTTTACTGCAGTGATTGGAAATAAATCTTTACAGACAATTTAAAGGTCTGTGTGCAATATTACATACCACATTATGCATGAGAAAATGGCATTGCCATCTGTCAAAAAATAACAAGAATTCATTAAAAGCTGATGTATATGAAGATTGTTGGAACACTGCTGGGGAGGAAAATTAACTTCTCTCTGATAAGGGCAACTTAATGCGACTCACTCAGGGCAGTTTCAGGTCAAGTATTCTAGCAAACGAGGGTTTGATTTAACAAGAAAGAAAAACTTTGACACACCTCCCCTTTTAAAATCTGCATTGTAAAACTCTGAAAGAGACAGTTATTCAAGTTCCTGAAAAAAACATACAACTCTAACCAGTTATGATCAGGATTTGGATAATTTCAGAATATTTAAGATGTTAACAACTTAGGAATGGTGCTTTCTGACACAGAAGATGTTGTGCTCTCTGCTAAATCATGCTGTAGATACCTCACTGTTCATATATTCTTCACTGGTAATGACAATTCTTCATGAGACCAGAATCAGGTGCAAAAGTACTTTAAAAGTCAAAATAAGCAAACTAAAGCAAAATTACATTCTTGAATAAAAAATGTTAACTTGACAGTAGGAGCTCAAAATGGGAGTGAAATAGAAAGCTGTTACTCCTGCAGAAGCTTTGCTGCTCAACTTCTCTGAAGCCCAAGCTTACAATGAGGAATCATGGAATCATCACAGAATGGTTTGGGTGGGAACAGGATTTCACAGCATTATGTACCCACAAACAGCACCCATGCTAATAAATTCTTGGGTGATCTGAGACAACTGAGAAAGTGTTTATAGAACATTCGAAACGGGGGAGGGAGTGAACAAGGAAAGATACATGAAGTGGCTCAAGCTGCAGGGCCTAGTGACCAGAACTAGCAGGTTGTGGGATAAAAATAGGCCCTTCTCAGAATATATACAAGAGCTGCTATGGAATAGATCCCCTGTACATAAAGTGATAAATGATACTGGCTGTACAGCAGCAGAAAACCTGAGGGATATCAGGTTAAGGCTGAGCTTTCTACAAAGGGAACCTGCACCTTTGTGAAAAAACAGAAAAAAAGGGACATGCAAAGGAAGAGCCTCGACTTAGAGATGTGAACCTGGTGACACCTCTGTCAATTTAAAGCTATTCTCCCTAGGTTTGCCCCTACAGGCTCTTGCCAAAAGTCCCCCTCCAGACTTCTTGCCATCCCTTTTAGGCACTGGAAGCTGCTCTAAGGTCTTCCTGGAGCCTTCTCTTCCT
Source organism: Forpus xanthops (assembly GCA_032466535.1). Classification (NCBI taxonomy): domain Eukaryota; kingdom Metazoa; phylum Chordata; class Aves; order Psittaciformes; family Psittacidae; genus Forpus; species Forpus xanthops. The sequence continues at coordinate 37,063 of JASSUY010022120.1, forward strand.
CACGCTGAACAAGCCCAGCTCTCAGCCTGCCTTAAGAGCAGAGGTGTTCCAGCCCTCGAAGCATCTCTGTGGCCTTCTCTGGACTCACTCCAACAGCTCCATGTCCCTCTTGTGTTGTTGGCCCAGAGCTACATGCAGGTCTGCAGGTGTGGGTGGTCTCACTAGAGTGGAGCAGAGGGGCAGAATCCCCTCCCTTGACCTGCTGGTCACACTGCTGGCGATACAGCCCAGGACATGGTTGGTTTCTGTGCTGCAAGCTTCATGGTGTTCCATGTATTCTTTGCAATATAGTTCAGAACCAGTTTTTGCAGGACAGAGAAAAGGAGTCTATTTATGCACTGATCTCTCAAAATTCCAGCTATACTGCTAAATGTTTTACAGCTATTACCAGTACACTTACTAGAAAATTAGATAACATCCATCCTTCCCTGACATTGAGTAATTGAGAAAAATTGCTACATATTTCATGTTCTTAAAAAGATTTAATGAATATACATTCACATTGCTGAACTTCTGCATGCCTTGGCATATTTAATAATTAAACCCCATAAGACGCCCACCCAAAAGACTCCTCAAGTTCATTTACAAGGAGGCTTAAAATCAAGACTTAAGTGTTTTAGCAAGGGGGAAAAAAAACCCAAAACCAACAAAAAAAAGAAAACACATCTACTCCAAGGCCCTAAACTTCCCGTCAAAGACAGCTGTGCAAGTGATTTCCAGAAGCTGTATGCCTTCAGAACTCCTTACAGATGTTTCAGAGACAATTCAGAACACTCTTTTTCTACCTGAGGTGCCTCATTAACAGCCAACTCCAGAGCAGCCAGCCATGCCTGGATTTATTTATACCATCCTTACTCTACAGCATGTTCATCCTTTCCTTTTTTTTTCACCATCCCTACAAACCTGCAAATGAATGTTTTAGCCCTTTGAACTACTAATACTTAAAAGGATAGTGTTGCCATGTACCATAGAAGAATGAAAACTGTGTTTGAATTTAGCAACAACCACCTAACTTACACTACGAACCATACTGAATGCTAGAAACCAACATTTTCAAAGTACTTCTCAGCTATATGCACTTGCAGCACTCCATTTGTTGCAGTTCCCTTCAGAGCTACTGAAGATCCTGCCACAGCAGGTCAGGAGCATAAAGCCTACCCATTAACTATAATGCACAATTTCCTTCTTTCAAAAGCTGTACTTCAGTCGTCTCCTGCTGAACTAAGTTATTACCTTCATAGATTTGTTGAAAGTGAGTTTTGCACAAGCTCCTTTTCTCTCACAGTCCACAATATCTTCCGTTTGTCACGAGGAAGAGCTCCCTCTGACCTGCTTGATTTCTGTTTTCATTCAGAGAGACTAAGCTGAACAGAACAGGATGTGTTCGTAAAGAAAAGCACACCCAGAAAGTGAGGCACTTCTAGGAATCAGGCTTGCAGAAAGAGAAAAGCTTCTTTTTCCAAGTAATGTGAACTTTGTGTTGCCACCTCCTGCCCTCCATGCTTTCTATACATCTTTAATGTCCCATCTACCTACCATTTGTTACACACCACTGCGAGAGAGTGCTGACAGGGAAGACAAGGAAGCTTCCCAAAACAATGCTGCCATGCACACTACCATAAATCAGATTATTTCCCCTTTGTTTATTTTTACCCTGATCATCTTGCTTGTTACACCTGACTGTGACAGAAGGATCAGAAAACAGCCACTACAGATAATACTTGTGGCTATCACCTATCCCTACCAGTCCGGTCCTAAATTCCTCTCCAGGTTTCTGTCAGCCCCTTTAGGCACTGGAAGCTGCTCTAGGGACTCCCTGAAGCCTTCTCTTCTCCAGGCTGAACAAGCTCAGCTCTCTCAGCCTCTCTCCAAAGCAGAGCTGCTCCAGCCCTTAAAGTGACTCCACAGCTTCCTCTGGACTCACTCCAACAGCTCCATGTCCCTCTCCTGTTGCTGCCCCAAAGCTGGATGCAGGGCTGCAGGGGCAGGCCTCACCAGAGTGGAGCAGAGAGGGAGAACCCCCACCATTGACCTGCTGGGGATGCAGCCGAGGACACAGTTGGTTTCTGGGCTCAAGCACACACTGAAGCTGGGTCACAGGCGCTTCTCATCACCCAACAGCCCCAAATCACCTTCTTCAGGGATGCTTCAGTCCAGGCTCTGCCCAGCATCTATTCACGCTTTGGACTGTCCCAACCCAGGTGAAGGTCCTGGTGCCTTCATTATGTGTCATGATTTAAGCCCAGCCAGCAACCCAGAACCACAAAGCCGCTTGCTCACTCTCCCCTCTTCTCTCCCCTCTTCTCACCCCCAGC
>JASSUY010022121.1:0-11943 GCA_032466535.1 Forpus xanthops
CATAATCTCAGAATGAAGTGACTAATCCCCGTGGTGAAGTCATTAGTTCTTGCTTATTAGTATCACACTACATTGTTTAGGGATGACACAATGAATTTGGGGAGAGTACTGAGATAATTATTGGGATGAACTCCAAGCTCCATTATTTCTGCTACATACTACACACAAAAAGGAACCATTAAGATATTTGAAATGATTCCAGACTGTCACTTTATGATACAATAAAATATGCTTATGCAACTGATGTATCTATTTCATGAGTAAAGGAAAAGAATGATTAATCAGCATAACAAAAGTGGCAGGTTGCCAGGGATTTGGCTCACTTGCTTTTAAAGAAAACTCAAACAACATAATAATACCAACTAAACCTTAAAAATATTCCCCGTTTGAGAAATAGAAGCTGTCAAAGTGAATATATGGAGTTGTTCTATTCAGAGACAGAGTCCTGATAGCTGCATTTGTTCCAACATGTTTTTTGGGATACTACCCTAAAACTGTTTTGAAAAATTACTAATGGTCTGAGAAGATTCTCTACCAATAGAATGATTTTATGATGTAGAGAAAGTGATCAGAGGGAAGTAAAGAAACTGGAAATGGAGTTGAACACTGTTACTTGGTGTGTTTTGACATCCAAACAAAACGGTTTAAGGGAAATCAAATTATCAAGGAGAAAGAAAGTAATGTGTAAGAGAAGAGGTATCTCCTAAACGGGTAATGGAAGATCATGATGAGGGCAGATATTTCTTTGGAAGTTGTATTGTTTGTTGCGCTCTATGCTGCTTTTTCCATTTGACAACAGCTTTCTGGCCCCCAGAAGCAGTGGTTAAATGCTGTATAACCATATAATGCCATATTAATTGTACTGCTGTCTATACTTGCTCCTGACTAGTCTGCACCCACTTTGTATTTTATGACAGCATTGGCCAGGGATTGTTAACCTTGCAGAAAGAACTTAGTTGATGTGAAGTCTGTGTTTTGTCCTTTGTGCTTCTAAAACTCTAATGGAGACAAGTCATTAGGGCTCAGCATTTGAGATTTCCTTGTCTTTTGAAATGAGATTGGAAAAATTATTGCAAAAGGTACTTCTGATGTACTCTTATTGTATCCAGCTTTAAAAAAAAGAAAATACTTACACCCCTAAAAACAAAAATATAGAAAGGAGATTAAGGACGAAGGAGAATGGAGCAGATTTGGCAGAGAGGTCAAAGGCTGCAATTGGAGTTAATATTTTGCGCAGTCAGCCCTCCTAGGAATTGAAGAAACACCTGTAATGGCTAGTCCACATTCTATGACACCAGTAAGGAAAGCAGAGGAAAGAAACTGGAGTTTTTCAGATTATGTTATTGGGATTCTTCAGCTCCATCTATAAGTTCTGTGAATCCCAAAGATCTCCTCACACAAACATGGAGCAAATTTGAAGATTTCATAATGGGCTGTCTGTCTAAACAAGTTCTCAGGACCTACCCCTGGATTAGCATGCCCTCAAGCGAGCAGAGAGAAAAGAGTGGTGGACAAAAGTGATGCATAAAACACAAAGTGATTGTTTCGGCCAGTGCTTTTTTATCCTTTAGAGAGTCCATACTATTTTTGTATCTCAGTAGACTGCAGAAATATATCTGATGGAGTAAACGGAATACATGTGTCTAAATGACTGTAAGACAAGAAAAGTAATACTCTTCGTTCAGTGTAGGTGAGGTGTCTCAGCTTTTCCCTATGTAGTGTTTGGGGGAAATGTTTGTTGAATACACTTTTATGTAACCCATGCAAAATAGGCAAGTCCCAACTGCATGTTGTGAGTCATCTTTAAAGTGTTATCTTCAGTTTGATCAAGATGCAGAGAAAGCATTTAGAGTATCAGCAATAGATGAGTGATGTTGTTGTATGCAGTTGTCTCAAAAAAATTGTTGCAGTAGAAGGCCAGTGTTGGTATCACTTTTTACCAGCCCTGGAATGACTTTCTTGCCTTCCATGATTCATGCCAAAATCTTTCTTTGTTTTTCATATATTGAGTAGCTTTACTTACTACTCATTCCACTTCATTTTGAAATGCCTAGATGGAAAAATGCTTATAGAGGCTCAAGGTAGCCATAAAGTCAAGATGCTCCTGAGATGTAAAGCTATTCACTCTATGCTATGATTCATCTTTGTATATCAACAGCAGCAGGAAAAAGCATTTGCTACGAAATGTCTGTTTCTAACCTCTGAGATGCCATCAGTTGGAGTACGGAACAGTAGCCATCTGAAAGGCAAAGAGAACACTTACTTTGTTGTATTGCAGAAATAAACACTTCAGAGTTCATATTTTATTGGAACAGGCACAATTTTGAGCACATGGTGAGGGAAGAAGTCATGCAACTAGGGACTGAGGGAATATTAAATGAGTACATGGACTGAGGGTGTGCTTGAAAGTGGTAATCAAAACCAGGAGTGTTTAATACTTCTGAAAAAGAAACACCACAAAGCATAGCTTTTTCATTCTGGACATCATTTAGTGTGTCCATAAAATGGGTGTAGGGTTAGTAATGAAAACTGAGCTTGCTTGAAAAGCTTCCAATAGCTTCCCATGAGGTCCCCAGAACTAAAGTTATTTAAAAATTCCTTTCTGTAAGTAAAACCATGATAATCCTGGTATAGTTATGTTGGACATCTGCTTGGGCTTTGAGGTTTATCTCTTTCTTGGAGTCAGCTTCAGGGGCTAGGGCATAGATATTGAGGATTCCAGGTTATAAATTCTGTTTAAAACTGCAGTTGTAATCATAAGGTTACTTAATTCCAATCAGGAGAGACCCTAGAGAAATAAAAAAGACCCATTCATAACATCTGAAGCAGGGACTAAAAATGTGTGCATGTATCCTGTTGTCCATTATTGTTCTTATGAAAGAGCCCTTTCTTTTATCATAGCACTGGAGGCTCCCCTGGCAAGGCCTCTGTCTATTTGCTTCCCTTTGCCGTGTACTCCTCTAGATCTTGGCACTACAGTGATACTGTTGAGATAGGTTGTGACCTCCTTGTTTTTCCAAACCATAAGGAAATATATGATCTGTGCAGTGGTCCTTCCAGAACCAGGTGTGACTGACTTAAGGCCAAGAGTGGTGCATGGTAGTAGTAATAAATACTTGAAAAAGAGAGAGGTCTAGTAGCATACTGGTATTTAAAGATGGCACTGCGTCAGCGTGATACCATAGCATTAAAGGAAGTGACCAAAAGGTCCTTCAACATATCAACGAAACCAGTTTGGGACAGCTGTGGGAAAAGTGTCATAAGGACTAAAGATCATAAAAAAATGCACCAATCATTTTTCTCTCCAAGTAACTGAGTGGCTTATGCAATTTCTAGAAGTCACCAGCTGACAGTATAAGAAACAATACTGGTATGATGCAGACAAGCCCACTTCTGTTTGACAACATTCTTTGTTTTCAGAGCAAACTGATAATATATGTCGCAGGTACCCAAGCTTTCTCAGGCTGAACTTGCCTTAGCCTTTGGTCATTTCTTTTGCTCTTTTACTTTTCTTTTATTCTTGACATGACAACTCTGCTTCTTTGCCCCACAGCAGATATGAAGAATTTGGGATCCTTGGTTTTGAGACACTTTCTCCTGCCCCTCACAGAGATTTGATGATTTAAATCTTGAGGCTGATTATAAATGGCACAAGTTCCCCATCTGCACTTTCCAGTAAAACTGTAGCATTCCTGCAGCTAGACTTTAATCCATCGGAAACTATTCCCTGAATAAACTAGTGATACGGCCCTCTGCCTTCTAAGACCTGTGGCTTTCTACCATTTCTCCTCACTTTGCCATCAACTGAGAGTTGTCTTATCATTGATCTTCATATCACCAACTCTATCTTTCCAGAATTGCATCCTGACTGTGTTTTCCTAACACCTTCCTAGTATCATCTCAGAAACCACCATGGCACACTTAGGAGCCAGTGGCATGGATCAGCCGGCAAAAAAAGATCATGAATATTTCCCCAAATCTACTATAGTGGCTGAGCTATTCTCAGAGGCATCTGCTGTAACATTAAAAGCTCTGAGTTTTGTAACGATAGTTTTTAAAACGCAGATAAATGCACAGAAGTGGGTTTTATATTAATAGAAGGAGTCATTCAGAGGCTGATCCTTTATTTTGTTATGATTTTTTATGCACCATAGATGGGGTTTAGTAGCCAGCAGCATTACTGTTTTGTACACATTCATTTTAGATGCAAGCTTTATTCCTATCCTATTGTGAGAAGGGACATCTAATTTCTGTGTCCTGTTCTATGTCATATTCTCCGTAGGAAACCAAATTTTACAACAGAGCAGGGTATATTCTCTTCCCAGGTCTACCCACACAAAAAAATTATGAGTCATAATTTGTAATTTGTGTATTTTGAAACACTTCCTTGACTTCTGTCACACACAGGTTCTCTCTTGTGCCATGTGGTGTGCCACCAAGTATGGAGATTTGCCCCAAATATTAAAACTATTAGCCTGCCAATCATAGAGGCTTCAGCAGAGATCTTCCTCCTTTTTGTCGGAAGGGATCAGAGCATTTAGGCATCAGATGAAATCAGAGTTAGAGTTTCAAGTGCAAATCTAGCAAGCAGGAATGGAGAAATGCAATTGCAGGCTGCACCAAGACAAGAATGTTGAACAAGCACAGTGATCTGAGGTACAAGAACAACATTCCAAAGAGTTAAACTTCGGGTTTGGAGACATGTTTTATTCCACTTATAAATCAGGCTCAAGCTTTAGTATGTTTCTATGTCTCTAGTCAAGGGTCTGCCAGAAAAAGGCTCTGGAAAACAGGCTTTCTAGAGTCTGTAGGGATACACGGAGCTCTGTCTAATTTGATCACAAGTTGACGCAAAGCCACATTCTGCAATGAAGCACAGGTTTGTTGAACTGATAAAGATTCAGGCAGAGTTTTATTAGGTTATTCTAGAAGTGTATGTTGCAAAATTTGATACCCAGGTTCTGGGGATAAGTACAACCTGCAAGCTTTAAAGCTGCTGAAGACTTGGTTTTTTAGTTCTCTGCCAGCATGTGAATTCACACCAGAAATTTTCAGGTATTCCATTGTCTGACTGGCTTAATGAAAATTTCAATAGGAAGAAAAAAGACCCCAACCAAAAAAAAATCCCACAGACCCCCCAAAAAACCAACAACCAACAAAAAAACCAAACACAACTATGAGGAAGCAATTGTCCTCAGTTTTCAGCAATTTTGGAATATTTGGCACATCACAAAACATATGAAACATCTCAGTTGATAAGCTAAGACGACAGATTTAAAAACAATCTGTCATTATCTGAAGAATTATTTTTTTCAGAGGATAATGATGATGATAATGATGATGATCCAGATGTGCAATAAGAATGCTCTATTGGAGGGCTAAGTCTCAGCACACGAACAACAGGCTTTTCCTAGGACAGTGAGGCAAGAAAGTTTAAGATATACAGATAGGGTGGCCAGAAAGGAGTGGATCTATAGAACAAAGGAACTGGTACAGAGGAGCCAGTCCTCAAAGGATATACAATTCCAGGGAGTTAACTTCAGCTTTGACATGGGGTCCTGGACTTCTCTTTTCTTGTCTGGACTGAGCGTCCATCAGTGTCTGGAGTGCATGAGTTGTACCAGGAGACCAGTTTCAAAAGTCCAGACTTCTGAGAGACTGAGCACTGCCCACTGCTCTGGACAGCCAGACTGGCTGGCACCTGCTTAGTGTGGATAAACAGGTTATTTCCAGCAGGAACAGACATTGCTCTCATTTGCTTTCCCAATAGGAGAGCAAGCCAGATACTCTTAAGGTTCTGCTTATTTCCCTTTCAGCTTCCTGAGCAGCTCTAGGGCTGAAGTAAGCTTTGTGAAACATTTCCTGTACTTGTCTGTTGCAATCCCGGGCTTGCATACCATCCAAGAGCCCTATTTGCAACAAAGGCAGATGAAACAAGGGAAGACACTTCTGTGCTTGGTCCAACTCTGTGGGTGAGAAATAGCTTACAGAATCCCAATATGTCAGTTCTTGAAACTTGAGCTTATTGTTCCTCCTAGAGAGCTGATAAATCTCAGCAAAACTAGCACTAAAGGTACAAAGACAAATAGTACATTCCTGGTTAATTTCAGTGAAGCTGGAGGAAAAATACCAGGCATCTGAAAGCTTGTAAAACACTTAATAAAAGGACCAGCAACTTTGAAAGTGTTACCATTCATCATATTAAGCAATATCAATCTACTGACATTTAATGGCATTAAAAAAAAAAAAAATCCACTTGCAAGTTATTTCCTGTCAAATGTTTCTCACTTTCATACAGTCTCACCAGGCAGAAGCCTGAAAATTAGGCATATTTGGAGAAAAGCTGGTACCTATTCAAGTCGGGTTTAAGCACAGGAACAACCAGAAAACATTAAACTTCACAAAAGAAAAAGTTAAATGCCATCTGGAACAAAGTTTCTCATTCTGCAACTGATCCCTGCATTCACTTATCCTTTTCTTGTTAAATCCTTAAAAACTGTTTTTCAAAACTCCGTTTCAATCAAAAGTGCATTGTTACAGGGTGATTTTTTTCTTACTAAGCAAACTGGTGAAAACATGACACACTTCTTTCTCACATATCCTCAGCTGTAAGACTTGGTCTATCAGTTTCTTAATTGCCTGCCACAGCTTAGAAGCCAACTGATAGAATTACCAACTGTACAAAAAAATTACTGTTAAAACTGCAGCCCTCCTTAATTCCAGCTATGGTGTAATTTTCATCTCCTGCTCATACTCTAAATAGTGTTTTTTGTGTCTGCTGTGGCTACTTCTTGGTTACTTTCCACACTCTGCTATGGATCTCCTCCTGTTCCCTGGAGATGCTTTCTGACCCTTCCCTCCGAGGAGGTGGCTCTACCAGGTATCATACCTTCAAGTAGGGCTGCAGGCCTCTCTTGCCCCTTTGAGCTCCCTGAGCTGTTTGAAACTAGTCTTTCCCAGCTCTGAGCACAGCTCTGCTCATGGGACACACCAATCGACACCCAGTTTTACGGTTCATCACAACCTTATTTTACCCATACCATTTAGGCATTACTCTGTGGTCCTTTACAAGCAGAAGCACCCAAAGAAATCTCTTGGTGTCGCCCCTGTTGCTATCTTTGTCCGCTTGTTATAATTGTTGCTGCTACTCACTGTTCAGTGCATAGATCCAAACCATGTATTGGTTCATAGCTCCACAGAGGCAGTTAGCAAGGCCTTGGTAAAAGTTTTGCAGCCAGGATATCAGATGAGAACAAACGTTACAAATTTTTAGTGGTTTGGTAGTTTGCAAGACAGATGATTATCAGTGGCCTGTTGGTCTGAGTCATCCAGGAACATCATTTTAAAGCACAAGTGAAAAACTACTTCAGTTACAGCATCAGGCATCATTACCAATACTGGACACACTTCATGCATGCTTCCAGACGTGCAATCTTTTAATTAGATATATGACTTTCTATGGTGAAAGCACTTACCCTGCTCAGGTAGTGACCACCATGCAATGACACTTCACTTTGAACTCTAAATATCAGGATTTTTGATGATATTCCAATTCTTTGTCAAATTTGACCCTTTTAAATAGGAAGTTTTTTCCACATTCCCTTTATGTACATGCCAGTTAAGACAATTTTGTCAGCATAAGTTCAGATCCGTGCTCAGTTCCTACTGTGCCAGTGTGTAAACTTTCTATTCACTGACAGATCTATAAGGGAGTGTACGAAGTATCTTTAGGACAGACACATTGAAAGAGCATTTTTGGTGGTGGGGTATTTATGTTATTAGGGTAAGAAAAACTTGTTCTTTCAAGTCAAATTCCTACTACTTGGTAACTAGTATCCCCTGTAGCCCCTTCGATACTGAAGATATATACTCCATAAAGGATGACAGAAGGTACTCATCCTGAACCTGACGGAAAGCTGAGGACTTCTTCGATTTGTACAGTGAGAACTCACGGTCCTCAACTACTCATGCTTAGTTCATGTGTACAGCGCTTGTTTGCAGCTATGTTAACTATGTATCTCTACCTATTGCTTGTACTTCTTATTTCAGATGGCTAGGGAATCTGAAATATCCACTAAATCAGACCTTCTGAGCAATAGTAGAAGTCTGTAACTTCAGCTTCTCTCACAGAATAGCTCCTGTCACAGATAAATGCAGGCATCCCATTTCAGCTCTAATAGATGAATTGCTCCATTGAAAAAGGAAAGTAACTGATGCAGAGCAGATTACAGCACATAAAATGAGCAGATCAAGTTAAAAAAAAAGTAGATCTAGGGATTTCATGGACGAAGGTGTTGCACTGAAGGCCTAGAAGGAGCATTGATCTGATCTTGTAAATACAATAAAAACCAGGCACCTCCCTAAAAGCTGTAGAGGAAACAAGATCCGCAGTTCTGATAAACTTTCATGAGTGCTGATCACCCCCAGCTCCCACTGCTGAATTGCCTTACATTCTGGCACTCAGAATTTCTCAAATTAGGTTGAACAAACCATTAACAATGTGATTTAGGGAAATCACCTTTCAGCCTATCAATTATTTCATGTTGCTTAGGCGTGCTATTATCCTTTTTCCTAGCATTCAGTACTACACGATTTATTAAGATATCACAGTATTTTTTTATGAAAACCATATTGTTAACCAGAAAAGCTTGATGAGCTTTAAGGATGTGTTGTTGCAATATTTTGCTAATAGGAATTTCATGTCAAATTTCCTGGCCAGCTGCCACCTGAATTGCCTTTTTTCCTTACTGCACGCTGATGGATAGTGGATCCCATGCTGTCACTTGACATCTCTCTGTTTAAAATGCAGTGGACACTGATGGGACTTTGAGCAGCTAGTGAGCATGGCACAGACCCCTTTGTCTGGAACAAGACAGTGATGTTTGTCAGATGCTCTGGTGTCCTTCAGAGCAACTCATCTGTCTGACCTTTTTTGTAACTGGTGATTTGTTTCTACCACCAGATATGTACTAGAGACTTCTGCTGACTTAAATACAGCCCTCATGTTTCCAACCAAGGTCAGGATTTGGGGTGTGTTGTGGCCAGAGCATAAGACTGTGGCCCAGGATCTTCTGTGGCTTTGGCTTCAGAAACATGTCATTCAGACATCTCAACTCTGCAAAGAAGTTTAGCAGGAGGATGAACTGCAACAGCTGCAATAGAACCTATTCACACATTGTGTATCGTATGCACAGTATCTTCCTATTGCAAACACATGCGTGTGCTCCTATTAGGGAAATCCACAGTTTTGGGTTGATAAAAGCCATCACCCACCAGTCAGTCTATAAGGTAATTGCTAGAAATTATCTGGGAGGCAAAGGTTGTTAAACAACAGCTCTTAAAATATTTATTGTAAGTCATAACTGCTGTGGGTTTATTAGGTGTTAATTGAGGAAAGTAGCAGGTTTGAATTCTCCACTGCAAACAAGAGGAAAAAAAGTATGTTTTATGGATATGAACTGCAAACTTTAAAACATGTCCTGCACCATTAAGAAGGACAGCTCTTCTGTGGGGTCTGCACTACACATACAGGCTGAGCAGTGAGCAATCCTGCTTGTTTTCACAAGCATGGCATGAAATGCCTCACAGTTTTGATTTTGCCTGTGCCTTGTTTTGAGGGGGTGAATGGATGAGCATGGTTTTACTGAACAATACTGAGGGTGTATGAAAAACATTTAGACAGCAGGGCATTGAAATCCTCCATAATTTTCTACAGTGTCTGGACAATTGCCTCAGGAATACTGGTGCACTCTGTGACTCCTTCTTTCTGTCACCTCCTTCTTTGCAGCACTGCCTTTTCATCACTGATCCTTGACATCATTGGGCAGCTCTTGATCATTCGTCTTATCCGGTTTCTGTAGTGTCAGCACTCCCATGGAATGGAGCAACTCTGTGGACACACAGACTGCTGCCCAAGCTTACGGTAACAATAAGAGGGAAAAGATTCTTTCCTAAAACCTTGAGAACATTTTCTGTGATGTCTGCTAAGTGATATGCAGCAGGCTATGCTTGTTTGAGGGCAGTTAGTTCATCACAGCTGTGGAATGATTGCAGGTTCAGCGACCTCCAAGAAGTTTGATGGAGATTGCTGTGAAGACTTAATGCAACAGCAGTATAAGGGATATTACAAAAACATAATAGGAGAAAAGAGAGAAGCTGCTGATGTGCAAGATGAAGAGTAGAGATATGTGAGGCATGTGCAAGGACAAAAGGGTGAAGGGATGGAGGGTGGAGTGGAAAGAGTACAGAGGCCTGAACCAGAGAAACAGACGCAGGTCCCAGAGCATGGGTGGGGAAGATTGGGGTAAATGAGAACAAAATGCACAAGAAACACAGAAACAGAAGCATTGCAAGTCAAACTGTGTGAAAGAAAGCAGCAGAAGATGGGCCAGTGCCAGAAGACAGCCTGTTGGGAAGCTAATGGCTAACAGCAGCAAATGCATTGGGGCAGGCGGCAGATGAGGCAAGGAAAGAGGGAGAGCCCACAACCAGGGGGACAGGCTGGCAGAAGGGATCCCCCCATCCCTCAAGATACAGGAAAACAACAGATTATGGTCTTCTGCTGGAACCAGAAATTTTCTTTGTTAAGTGGTCAGAGCTATTGCCTAGACCTGTAGCAGCCAGCCCTGCTGTGCTCTGCTTGAAGAAAAGCAATAGCTGTATTCTGTACAGGACCACGGAGAAGATATCTCTCCCAATAAACAAATATGTCAGCTGAAGAGATAACCTTTAGTGTTAGGTCATCGAGGTGAATTTTCTTTCACCTGTTTAGCTGCAACTCTGGCAACAAACCAGACTGTAATAGCTAATCCAATGCCCCAATTTTTTTGGTGTTGAGGTATTGATTAGGGTTCAAAACAATGGGGAAGGGAGTGCATTAAAAAAGTGGTGACAGGGGACCTGCTGTAGTCCAGTTTAAAACGAGGCAATGGCACACAAGGGTCACTCTTCCTGGCTACTGCTCCCGTCAATGCATGGCTCATAGTTATTTGGAAGATGTGCTGCAACTGAACAAGCCCGACAGGCAAGTTTTACACAATGACAAAAGGATCAATTTTGCAGCCTTGATGGCCATCCAGCCTCAACTCGCCAAAACCTTTAAGGATGTGTTTAAACCTACACGGAAACACGGGATTAATCCTATTGATTGTAATGGGGTTAAATATGTATGCACAGCGTGGTGATGTTGATAGCCTCAACTGGACCATGCAGTAAAGTGAGGGTCTAAATAAGGACTATTTGTCAGGAACCCATAGGTTTGTGGTAGTACTTTTTTTTTTTTTAATACGTCAGAGGCTTTCCAGACTTGACGTCTTCTCTCAAACTGTTTAATACTCAGATTTCCCTCAAGAGCCTATCCGCTCTAACACTGCACACTTCAAACGGTGACCCCCCGTTTCCTCATCCCTCTTCTGCACGGTTGTGAAAAAGTATTTGTGGGTTTGGTGTTTTTCTTTTCCCTGTCGCCGCTCCCGAAGGGAGCCGCGGGCCCCGTATCGACGGCGGCCTCAGCTACCGGCGCTTTCCGCAGCCCCACTCCGCTGCCCTGAGCCCAGCCTCGGACTGGACGAGCTGGTTGCTGCCGACACCGTCCCGTGTGTGCAGCGCCGTCCGTCAGGCTGTGCTGTCCTCACTGCTCCCCGGCGGCCCTGTGGCACGGATCCCACCGAGCACCATCGCCCAACCCGCGCTCCGAGACTTCAGTCGCCGCTGCTCGGTTGCCTGCAGTCGCCATCCCCGCAGGCTGCTTGCTTCAGCAGATGGGGAGGGGGCAGCCCGCGGGTCCCCACACTGCCCACCCCACCTCAGCCGCCCTCCCGGGAGCGGTTTCCCTGGGAGGGGAGAACCACCTCCCCCCGTCCGGCCCGCCCTCAGACGCTCCCCGTAAGTACGGGAGGTGGCGGGCGGTCGGAGGCTCAGATCGGCCGATGGGTGCCCGAGGGC
>JASSUY010022122.1:0-14414 GCA_032466535.1 Forpus xanthops
AGTTTGTTCTATCACTCATATTGAGTCGACTAACTGCTCCACCACCACCCTCTGGACTCTTCGTCACTACAGGTAACTCTCACCCTACCTCGAGTGACCCTTATCCCCAGAGCAAACTGCAACAAACAACTACACATGATGTGCTAAATTATGAAGCCATTAGAGAGAAGTCAAAGAAAAGAGCATGACAGGGGTATGGGAGAGAGCAGAGATCTGAAAGGATACGCAAGAGTCCTGTAATCAGAGGGAATCTGGTGTGGTATTTGGAGCAAGGTGGGAATAGATGTGGGAAGTCTGGAGAGGCTTTGAGTTCAAGGGCTTCAGCGTCTTGAAGTCCCTCAGAGATTTTGTGAGAGGAATCGAAATTAAAAACTTGGGTTTCATGCTGTGGACAGTCATGAAACACTTGTCCATGTGGGAATTACTAAGAAAGACTCTGTTTAGGAGGTCTAGACGCAAGCAGAAAATCTTTTCCCCCTCCCTATCAGTTACCATGTGCTTTGTGAACATGACAAGGCTGTACCTTCTTCACTATATTCAGGTAGGACAACCTTGCCAAAAAGGTTGGGTAGATTCAGACTCTGACAATCTCCAGCAAACACTGGAAAATGAAATTGAAACTTAGACTATTCCATTTGTTCTGTCATACCAAAGCCCACACTTTAATCAAGAAGTAACTATCAAACAGAAACAGCAATTCCTGAATACCCCTTTGGATGAGATTTCTAATGTTGAAAAACAAGGAAACATGTCCTGAAAAGCAAATGAATATACAAAAACTTTAGCTCTTAATTTTTATAACATTGTGGCTAATATGATATCTTTCTGGTTTAGCCAGTGTAATTTTTTCCCCTGTCTGTCTCACTCTGCTCACTTCTTGCCGACTTCTTTCTCCACAGCACCCCACATTTTGTGCTCTCAGAGTATCCAAGATCCAATTGTAGCAACTTCTACTGCTACTGCTGAATCCAGGACACCTCCTTCCTTGCATATAAGAATGCAGTCTGAAAAATTGATCTAGGTTGTTGTTGAAGTGGTTACATCCCCTCCTACTTTGTTAATTCTGCTTTAAAAGCTGTTCTGCTAATAAAGACTACCATCTTCAGCCAGTCATTGCCTGGTCAGATCTGATTGCTTTTCCTCATCTTTCATTCAAACAAACATGCATCTCACTATGTTTCAGTATGAGGGAAAGTCTGTCTTCAACTTCTCTACTATATATTCTTCTTCATATGTCTTCCCTGGGATTCATCAACTTGTTTATAAGTTGTGGTATTGTTTTTATTGCTGCCAGCACAGGCTCAAACCATAGCATATAGTAGGACTTCCATCTGATGATTACATTCTGCATTATTGATATATATTGCTTTACTTATCCATTTATATTGCAGCTAACTCCTCATGCCAAGCACATGGTCGTCTCTGGGTTAACAAAAAGTCCCAGAATACACAAAGGAAATCAAAGTCCTCATTAAAAAATGAAATGGTATTTTTCAAAGGAATGAGCCCAGCTAATTAAGTCCTGCAAAATTCAATTTTCTGAGCAAAGTTCTCCAGACCATTCATTTTAAAAATCATGGTACTTTATGTTTTAAAATGTCTTAATGTCTTTGAATTTTCCCTTTGGCGACTATTAAGTCATATTTCAAGTTTCCTGACGCTCTTATTTAACTCTTCAATAAGTTAAATCGCTATTAGGCATGTTTTGGGTCTGTAATACTTTCTCCAAGTATACAAGAAACATAAATCAAATATTCATCATATAATAATGTTTCAGATATATAATGTTCCAGACATGTTTATGACAAATGTAGATAACTTTCATTAATGAAGTTGTGGGATTAGAAGTGAGATGTAAAGTGTGACAAATCAACTATTTTTTTATCAGTTTTATCAAAACATTACAGAAATCTTCATGTTTAAGCTATGCCTCTTTGCTTTTTGGCCTAACACTTTTTTCCCTACACATCTTTGAGCTTTATTACAGGGTATTTTTTAGCCTGCGCTAAAGCTATGTTTACATTTATGCATTGATGTCCAAATCATAGGTGCCTTCATTTGTTATAAAGTGTTGGATTTGGTCAGAATTGTTGAATATGTTCTCAACAACATTAAGACTGAACAAACAATCTCAAAATGAGATGGTTTCTTCAAGATTTCCTTTCAATACACTCTAAGTTTAAATAACTTGCCACAGAATAATGTAGAATAGAGACAGAAGCCACTAATACACTTCTAGATGTCAAGAAAGTTATTTTTATTCTCCCTCAAACATGTGTCAAAGTCTCCTAAATTGTCAAAATTATGCAAAAAGTTTGGCAAATTGAAAGAGAAGCTGCAAAAGTAAGTTTGAGCTTGACTGTATGTCCTGATCTTTCCTTCTTCCTCAGGAGTCCTTCTGCAAGTTATCACCATGACCAATCTATCACTGAAGTGTTCTTACATCTAGCAAAAGAGATTATAATGCCCTGGGATACAGTCTGATGTCTTGAATATCTCAGTGGAACTGGATTTGTGTCATAACTTATTTCACTGTCAGTCCCAAAGTAAAAATAATTTCAAAGTAAAGAGCAGAAACAAGCA
Organism: Forpus xanthops; assembly: GCA_032466535.1. Taxonomy (NCBI): domain Eukaryota; kingdom Metazoa; phylum Chordata; class Aves; order Psittaciformes; family Psittacidae; genus Forpus; species Forpus xanthops. The sequence continues at coordinate 2,584 of JASSUY010022122.1, forward strand.
TCTTCATAATTCTTGTCTGCTTTGGGTTCTCTGCCCATTGTTTAGCATAGGGAATAATTTTAATCAGTTGTTTGGTGTCCAACATGTGCTAACATGCACAAAATCCAAATAAATGGGAATTATCTGTGCACATTTTTCATAGGTAGCACCTTTCTGGGTAAAAAATCCAGCTGGTGCACTTGGTACCACTCCTTGTGTTGGTATGTATGATCCATCATATGTATATGACAGTTTGTGTTCCTGGCTTATTGAATGTCTAGAGAAGTTTATTTTTCTGACCAGTCTTATTCAGTAACTTCCTTCTATGAAAGGTTTATAAATCTACAGCATATGTAGCTGGATGGTTGGTCAATGATAACCCATACCTGAACCACTCATCTCCAAGGAGTATGGTTTGGTTCCCTAATGCTGATCAGTCCCCAGCAGTGCACCTCATTCTGAAGAACTAATTTGGAACAGAGGTAGATGCAACACTGTAACGGAGTAGATACTTTTACCTAAGGCAATCGCTATTAATCTATTCACTCTACTCTTTGGTAGGAGTTTGCCAAGTGAAGGCAGACATATTTCAGTTGCATTTCCTACACAAAGATAAGGGACAGTTCCCCAGGTTTGTAACCACAATACGGGAAAACTTTGTGTTTCCAAGGATGCCAGGGATATGTGTTCCCTTTTCAATGTTATTTTTCCCTCCCCAAAACAGCTGTGTCCTATATGATATGTATGTGATCCAGTGCAAAGCCACTGCCATCATCACTGGAAAAAAAGAAGAAATTCGTCTTCCAGATCCCAGCAGTTCAGATTTTGACCACAAAAGGGTTATTGTTATTACTTTCTCTGTGCCTAATGCAAGAATCACAACTACCATCCTAAGTGAGCAAACATACCGGCAGGACTTGGAGAAAGGGAAAAAAGGTGGCTATACTCCAAAGGACACATGTCCAGCAAACACACCCAGCTGAGAGCATCCAAAACCAACTGGAACATCTGGTTAGTGTTCGAATCACCTCATAAGGTGTCATGTGTGGCTTCTTCACTGTGCACAATAGCAGTGACACATCCAAAGGCTCAGGAATTTGAGTCACACTTCTGCCATACTACTTACTTTCTTGATTTGCATGGAGTTTCTTTGATGAGACCTAGTATGTCAGGTACTAGAGGGGTTTTTGTCCCTCAGAGCCCATCAGGATGAAGATCTCTTGAGATTTTCCTTCGTGCTGCTGGGGAGATGAGACTGCTCACCTGTGCCTAGAAGCATAGAGTAAAAGGACAAAGTAGGTGGTAACTGTATCAGTAGAGCACTCAGGTTTCAGGCAGGTAGAGCAGGACCAAAGCAGACACAGTATAACAGCTACCTTTTCTCCACTCTGCTTCAGTTCCGGTTTCCATGCATTCTTTGCCTAGCTCCAGCCCTTTTCACATTCTTGAGGATACATTAGGGGGCGCAGTGAAATAGAATCATTAGTGTGAATTTGGGGATAAGGGATGAAATGAGACCTCTGCCTATGTGCAGCCTCCTTTTCCACCAGCTCTGCAGTCCTGGATCTTGGTGTGGTTGCAGGGCTTGCATGCTTAAAAGCTACATGAATCTGGGAGGGTTGGAAAGCTGTCAGAACATTCTAACAAGTATTTAATCTCTCTGTTATCTGTGAACAGCCTTCATCCATGATTACTTATAGAGAATACAGGAATGTTCATTGCTTAGTTTCACCTGTCAAGGAGCTTCAAGATCCTGGTTTGTATACACAGACCTTTATTAAATCAGAATTTAGGAATTTAGTCTACTATGTATTTAAATACATTCTTATTGACATACACATATAAAACTATATTTACACACCCATGTATATGTACACTATGGGCTAAATACATGATGAACATATATTTAATGGACATTTAGTTTGAATGTTTGATAAATAAGGTCAAATTATCCAATGTCTGCACTAGAAAGGAAAACAAAAAAAAAAAAGTCAGACAAAAAGAGGCAACTTGGCTATAGTCACCTAAGAAAAACTATTAATATTCCCCTAGATTTCAAGGCCAGATGGAACCAGTTGTGATCCTTCAGGCTGATTACCTGGGAAATGCCAACATTAGGCTCGTAACTCCAGGTAAAACTATTGTGTATGAACACAGTGAAGCAGGACAAACATTATCTGCATTGCCATGAGGCAGGAGCTAGACTCATCTGAGATGAGTCATGGAGAAGAGGTAATAAAAGCCCACATGATGACTGTGTTACTCAGAAAACAAGCAGAACCATGTATACTGGCAGAGGCTTACTCTGTGTATGATCCAAGCTCTAAATAACCAGCACAGAAGCAGCCAGCACATCTTAAAACCATACTCCCCAACAATGCTATGGGTGTATACCTCCACAGATAGCTAAGTAGGAAAAGACAGAAATATGTAAGAATATGATGGAAATTTTGAGAAATCCAAGCTGAATGAGATAAAGACAAAAAAGATACTGAAAAAAACAAACCACCCCCCAAAAAATAGTTTGGAAAAGGTAATGGTAGATAATCTATTTTTGTTCTGCTTGAGAGAAGTGATGATGAGCTAGATTAAAGCATGAGGCTATAACAGGTTTGTGCTGACGTCCCTGATTATTGCAGTACATAGACATGGACTTTAACTGGCTTGTAATAGTCAACAAAATGTCTTACGCTTTAGGAAACTCCTGGGCTGCAGGAGGTGGTTGAGGCCATGTGCATATTGGGGAGCATGGGATTGGCAGGAGGAAACAAAGCAGGGCAATTTGGGGCTTTCTCATTCCTATGCTCAGAGGACATCAAGGAGGTATCTTACTCCAGGGCTATGTGGATGAAGACTATCCCACCCCACTACCTCCTCTGATAGCAGTCAGGTGCAGATTCTGGCCATGGGATTACACATCCAGGAGCCATCTCTGATATGCTTTTCTGCATGCTGTCATATGTGCAGTGTGGTGGTGGTAGGAGGCTGGGATGAGTCAGTGTCAGCTTCTTCAGTAGGGCACCACCTCTCCATGCACAAAATGTTCCCTATGATGCCATCAGGTTGAAAAGCACTCATGGTGAAGGCAGTAGAAAATGTGGGTATATTTGCTTGGTGCATTTGGGAGGTATTAACCCAGTTTGTAGGAAAGTGAAATTTAGTGACCTGAGCTTACTTTTAGCTGTGTTCCAGGTTGGGTGGCTTACCTACAAGGCTTTTTTCTTGCCTTCTCTGCAAAATCACATACCTTAGCTATCCTGAAGTGGCGTTTTCAGCTCTTTAGGGAAGAGAAGGATGAAGAGATTAAATGAACTGTAACTCATTTCTAGGTAGCACCTGTAAAAGTGATCTTCAATCAGTTTTTCAACACTGTATCTTCGGTGCATCTAAGCAAGGCCATTTCCAGCAATACCAGCGATTGCCATTTATGCCACAGATGATTTTTTTGTCTGCTGAGAAAACTCCAAGTTTCATCTCTAAGTGACAGCAGTTGGTGTCTCGTGCTATGACTAAACATAGGGTAAAGTGAGGATAAACATTCCATGTTCAGGGAATAAGAGTAGTTTATGTTTGAGATTTTTTAGCAATAATTAATTAAAAATAAAAAATTGGAGGACAAGAGTATGTTACAGAGCAGACAGGGGATTGGAAGTGGGGTCAGTGAAAGTCACATGACAATTTCAGTTTACTGCCTTGCTCTGCAGAGTACCACATGCACGTCATCAGCATGTATGGACAACGTCAGCCATGGATGTGCTGGTGGTGGCTTATGGCATTCCTGCCTGCTCATCCTTCTTGTTTATCACTTTTCCTTGCTTTGAAGACAGTGTTAATGAAATGGTTCTTGCAGTAACACAGTGACCCTGATCAGGTGAGAAGTCTGGATTTGCAAATGCCTTCTTTCCTGTAAAACAACAAAAAAAGTTTTTTCTTTAGACCATTTTTCTGACCTGTTTCATAGCCTTTCCCTATAACAGCTATCCTGGCAGAGTCACAGGGGCATTATGATGCAGTTCAGAGGCTGGGAGAGGAGCAGGGAGATGGAGTGAGATGTAGAAATACCTCCGGCAGTTATTACCTCCAGGGACAGGACTTGCAGAGCCACAGCTTTTACGTTCTGCTTCTAGCTTGGCTCACAGCAGGACTCTGGGAAAGTTACTTGGCATCCTTTCACCCCAGTACTTTGATTTCTTAAGATGTATAATAGAGTCACCAATGGTTAACCCAATCTGAAGAAGATCTGAGCTGCACATGAAATGTTCTCTGTTAATGTGTGTAGTATATGCTATATTGAGCACCCATGCTCTTACAAACATACATGCACATACAACTCCTTTTCTATGGACATTTTTTGTGTCAGAAATAGGCCTATGTCCAGAAGTGAGCAGGACTACTTCTCTGGGAATATTGCGCAGTTGCTAATTTCACTACCGGAACTGTGTTGCTGCACAATCTGGCCTCCTTCCACAACTGCCTCTACTGAAAGTAAAGGGGACTGATGAGCCTATGGATAATGGTAAACATATGGAACTCAGGCAGTGCTATACATTAAAAGCCGGAACACATTAAAAGGTATTTTAGTTGTTGGCAGCATAAGATCAGTGTAGGAAACATCATCTAACGGAGAAATCTCATACCAATAAGTTTCATACTCCGACAGCATTTGGCATTTTTCTTTCACTTAAAAAATAAAGCGAAAAATGACTAATTCATAGTGAGGGCCAAACCGTTAAGTTTCGAATTGATTTGTCATAACTACAAAAAATACTGGATCTTTGGTTTTGTTTATGTTGGAAAGCGCTTTCATTTCAGACTAGGTCACTGGATTTTCTTTTGAGTGTATGCGAGACCTCTGACTCCTCAGAGGACACAGGAGACGCATTGAGTAATGTGATGTCATTGCCTCATTGCCTCGCAGAGTTCTCATAACACTAAATATATTAGTCACTCGCCTTGCCAGTACCAAGAGGGTAGAAAAGAAATCCAGCAAAACGATGGTATTATGTAGACGGACAGCAGTAATTGTTCTCTGTGATATATGCTACTTTCTCTCCATTATTTCCACCACTCTTTGTGAAGCCTGTGAAGGCCATATTTCAGCTAGGTGATATTTCTCACCCAAATATTTGTCTTCTCTTTGCTGTTTATGCAAAATCACTAAAATTTTGTACTTGGTGACAAATATGTATAAAGTTAAATAGCTTAAAAGCTTGACTTTTTATCAGCACAGGAGTTTTTTCAGTCTCAGGTAGACACAAGAGACTAGATAACTGGGAAAAGCATTTTAATTAGTTGCTGCTCAGTTTTTCTTTTTGTGAGTGGGAGAGGTAAGAATGAAGGTATGTTTATGCTTTGTAAATGATTGTTCACACAGTGACACAGCCATCCTTTTTTATAAGAAGCAAGGAAAGTTGCATGATTTCTTACAAAGTATGGATCGGGTCCTTGCTCCACTGAAATGCAACACTGGATTTCATACAGGCTCCATGTTGTTCATGCCAAATACTCCTGTGTTAGGTAATGACAACATATTCTCACATGGGATGGCAATAAATATAAAGATGCAGAATTTTCCTTGCTTTAAATTTTCATAGCTAGCATTCAGAAAAAAGAGTAATTTTCTGTACTTACATTGGGAGTACTTCAAGCAGGTTTTGTGAGTGACTTTTGCTCCTATTTTTATTGCCAGAGATTTTCTTGTGGAGGAGTTGTTTTCAGTTTTATCATATGCAAAACAAAATTAGTAATGGAGATTGTGTAAAGTGTGCTGGAATTCTGCTGGTACAGAAAATACTTTTAAAAGCTGAGAGATTTATCACAATGTGTAGATGACTAAAGACATGAAAGTATAATTATCCATTTGCTAATTCTAAAATCAATTCAGTAGGTCAGGATTTTTTTAGGGATGCTTGAGGGAAAGAAAGCAGGTATACAAATCCTTGTCCAGTGAATAGATTATGTTTATAAGATACCAGTTTCTGACAGCCTTAGAAGACAAATGAAAGACTGGTCAACCATTCTCAAAAACTCTACCCTATAAATCAGATTTACGCACTGCTTGGGTCTTACTAGATTACTGGTGGAAAAATACTTATGAAAAAAAACACCATTAAAAGCCTCATACCAACTGTCTCAGTACTCCAGTGTTTGCGCTTAAGTGAGAAGTGACATGGTTTAACTCAACTATGGCTGCACACAGAGCTATGTGTTGGTCAGAACAGCCAATACTTAAGGACTTAAAACAATGATGGATTACCTCCTTCAAATGGAGTTAGTAGACTTCTCTGCCCAAAACTAGAAAGCAAAACAAGCTTCCTCATCCTTATGACCCTCCTATCTGGAGCTGAGGTCATGCAGGCAAAATTTCTGTTCATGGGAAAGACAGGGCCCGTAATTGGTCATGAAACAGATGGGATTAGATAAAAGCAGAAGGTGGGAAGTCTTCTATACCCCCAAACCAACCAACTCCTCCCTTTCCCTAAATCCTTATATATATATATATAGATATATTAATAACTGTGCTCATTGTAGCCTACTTAGTCTACTTAACCTTTATATATTTCACATGCTGCGATGTTAAGCCTTTCCAAAATAAAACAGAGGGTTGACAGAAGGGCATTAATGCGGGGCCAACAATTTTGTATAGTCTGTAAACTGTGTTAATATTTGTGCTGAGCACTTCCAGCTCTCTCAGATTGTCCCTGTGTGTCAGACGTTCCACTTCCTTACACATCTCTGTTTCCGAACACCCTCCAGTCAGTCAACATCTCTGTACTGGGAAACCCAGAACTGGACCTCACACTTCAGATGTGCTTTACAAAGGCTGATTAGAGGAGGACAGATCACCTCCTCTAACTGCTGGTAATGCTCCTCCCTGTGCAGTCTGCTATGCTGTTATTCTTCCTTTCCACAAGGGAACATTTCTGGCATACTGGTGTCCTCCAGAATCTGTGGACGTTTTTCTGCAAAGCTGCTTTCCAGCCAGTGCTTTCTCCAGCCTGCTGAGGTCCCTCTATATGGCAGCATGACCCTCTGGTGTATCAGCTGTTCCTCATGGTTTTATAACTACAGAAAACTCACTGAAGGGATGCTCTGCGCCATCACCCAGGTCATTAATGAAGAAGAATCCGTACTGGTCCCAGTATCTACTCATAGAGGCCTCCAGCTGACTCTGTCACTGTTTACCAGCCACTTGAGCAGACAGTTTTCAATCCACCTCACTGTCCAGTTAAACAGGCTGTACTTCATCCTCTCTGTCAGTGAGGACATTATGAAAGACAGTATCAAAAGCCTTTTTACAATTAAATAATATTCACTTCACTCTTCTTGTCCATCAAACTAGTCAAATCACTATGGAAGACTGTCAGGTTGTTTAAGCATGATTTATTTGTTATATAGCTATGCTGACTATTCCCAATAACCTTTTGGTCCTTAATCTATTTGGAAACATTTCCAGGATTATTTGTTCATCCTTTCCCTGGGATACAGGTGAGGCTGACTGGCCTCACTCCCCAGATACTCTTTTTTGCCTTTCTTGAAGATCACAGTGACATATACGTTATTCCATTCCTCAGGAATCTCTTCCATTTGCTATAATATTTCAATGATGATCAAAAGTGGCCTCACAATGATATTGGTCAGCTCCCTCAGCATTCATCTGTGCATCCCGTTGGGTACTATGGACCTGTATGTGTCCAATTTGTTCATTAATCTGATCTTCCTTTACTGAGAAGGGTTGTCTTACACCTGGAAATTTAAAAATGCCCTATCTGAACATGGGCCTATGGCTTTGCCTAACAATTTAAATAAAGTTCTTCATATTCAAGGAAGGACCTTAAGAACATCTGGCTACATGATGAATATAGTTTGTGCTACAATCTACAAACTTTTATCCACAAATATTGCTTCAAGATTTACCTCATGCTATGAAAAGGCTAAAAAGAGATAGCAATGTCTACCTCTGACTTTTGCAAAAATACTTGAGCAAAAAGTTCTGTTTTGTCATCCAGCGTCTCCCTCTCCCTTTGTTCTTTTCATCCATCTGTCTTGAGCTGAAAAGCTTGCCAAGGAAGTTTATGCTTGGGATCCAGGCTTAAATTGCACAGCCACCTGTGGAAAGTCAGCTTTGAGCCTTACCAATTCCTTCTTGTCATTGTATTTTCAGTTGTAATTTTTATGTTATTACAAGGTGTTCTCTGCTCTGGGAGATTGCAGGGAACATTATTGGCTGGTTTTGCCACAGACCACGGGCTAATACCTCCTTGTGAATTTTCCCTGCCTGCCACTTCTCAACACTAGCATGGTATAAATAGCAGATATCCATCCTTCGAGATTATTGTTAGGTGCAGTCTGCTCACATGGCTAGCATGGGGTAGATACCCTGAGCAGAAGAAAGGTTCCAGAGACATTTTGCCCAGATCCAGACAGTTATTTCAGCTTCCTAACTCCCATGGAAGTCAAACTGAAGTTAGGAACTTCTTAGGTATCTCTGACCCTGGTGTCCCAATACATCAAAGGGCCACCTCTCAAAAGTCCCACAGTCTGGATGCCCTCCCTCTGCCTGCTGCTAAACTCAGAAACAAGCGGTACTGGCAGAGGAACTTGTTCCAGCCCATTATCTTTGACTCATCTGTAGTGAGCCACAAAGTTATGAACAGATGCATCACTGAGATTGCTAAGTAATGAAATCACTGACCTTAAAGAGAAGCTCCAGATGGCTAAGAAAGCTTATGGCACATTTCAGGTTGCCAGGAGTACAACATCCATGTGCCCTGTTCCACATGTTGCTGGTTCCCAGTTGAATGTGAAGCTCAGTGCTTCACTCCTGATATTTAAATCCCCCTGAAGAACCAGCCAAAGCTATTGAAAGGGCTGTTTCATTCATATTTTCTGCTTTATTGGCTGAGAGTAGGAGTGATTCATCTTCCATTTAAACATGCTCATCCCTCTGCAATTCATCTAGAAAAAGTATAGTATGAATGAAAGAAAGTGCCTCTAAGGATGAGATGGTTTTGTTGGGATGATGGGCTTCCTGGCCCTGAGGTCTGTGCAGCCCAAAAGCAGGGTAGGGTAGCAGTCCAGCTCCCAGGCCAATGCAGTATTTCCACACACCACCCCCCACACCACCCCTCTCCCCCCCAGATTGTCTTCAGCATTTCTAAGATTCACATCCTGGAGTCATATTTGTGAGCGGTACTAGGTTTTCTTGCTGAAGAGTTATAAATGCTGACAGTCTGAACCAATTCCAGTAACAATTTTGAAAAATCAGTGGTGACCTCTATGTACTTTATTTAGATAATTATTTCTCAGATTTACACTGTTCCAGCAGTGGATTACAAATTGTGTCATTGAGTTGAAAGATTCTGTAAAGGTTCCTCAGTTCAGTAATTTGAGTTTTTTCTCATTTTGTTAGCTTTTAACTGCATTTTACTGCATATTTCCATGGTAATGGGGAAGTGGTTTATCTTCTCATTCTCAAAGCAAAACCAGGAACTACATCCTCTAGTGCGTTTTGTTTGGGTAATGGAATAGGGCTCACCAGCCAATTTTTGGTTGAGGAGGTCACAGACCAGCTTTGTTGCGCAAGTATACATTTAAATTCAAAGTTATTCCACTGAGATCTGTGGTATTTTACCACTGTAATAATGCAAAATTTGACCTCTTGTGTCCTCTTTGCAGGATGTAGTGAAAGTATTCCACCCCCTGGTCTTGAGTGTAGGTTGCTTTTTGAGCTGAGAGGAGGACATATGCGTAAGGATCCTGCGGCTCAGGAGCTCTCCTCCAACAGGGACAAGAAGGTGATCACTATTAGGGGAAGCAATTGTCAAGGAGAAATACAATTCATATTATGGAGGGATTTAAGCTCAAACTAAAAGCAGTGCTGCTAAATAAAAAGTCTACTTTGTTTCCAAAGTACTATGTGAAGAGGAGAATCTGACTTACAGAATATAGAAAAAGCTCAAATACTCATGAGCATCGATACAAAACCCAGACAGCAGATTTATGCCCATGCCAGTTATTTTATTGTGGTCAAACATTCTTCTTAGAAGAAGCAGCTGTAGAGATCAAAAGAAGAAATTTTCTTCAGAAAGAAGTGATTTTTGTCTGAGGAGTTCTGTTTTTCCCAAAGGTGAAAACTATGGCCACAGACTTAGAAAGTCAGAGTCTGGCTGGGAAAGATAGAAAGCTTTGCATGAAGGCTCTCCCAAAAGACTCCTATATGACTTTGGATAGAATACCCACTACCTGAATCAAGATTGGATGGAAAACTTAATTTTTACTTGTGTGCATGCATTGCAGACACGTTAACAGAGCCTCAAAGTATAAGGATAATACACTGCTGGGAGTTTCCTACATAAAATAGGTCCTTCAAACTCCACCTGTTTTCTTCAGCCAAGTTTGAAGACCAGAGTCTAAGGACCTCTCTTAAAAGTTGCCAGTGGAGATGTATTCAAAAAATGAGCTGCCAGATAGAATATTTCAAACTAATATAAAAAAATCACCTCTGTCATTGTCTTTTAAGGCACAGGTTGGGTTTCAATCTACTCCCACATTTTCTGTTTTTCATAGCCATCCTGGCCTGCCTCTGCACCCATTAGCACTACAACAGTGAACATGTCTTCTGTTGTGTCACCATTTGTGATCATGGATTGAAGCTTTATCAGTTGACACATAAAGACACAATTAATGAGAGTTTGGGTATTAATCCTGCTGAAATAAATGGAGAATCATCTTGTGAGCAGTTACAAAGTAGAATGTGCTTCCTCCTTTCTCATATTCAAGAAGCAAAAAGTAGAAGGGAGAAAAAAACCCTAACACATTTTCAGATAGGCCTGTCTATCTCACAAGGGAGCATGTAGGAGGAATAGCAACTATGGAAGGGCTTGGAATTTAAGTGGTTTGCATGAAAGTTAGCAATACTGGAAAAAGTTGTAGATGTAACTGACTAAAAGTAAAAATGTCAAGACTTTTATTAAGTTAAGGTGAATCAGATATTCTTAGTTTTTCAAATTATCAGTCTTCTTTCTTCTGTGGGACATTTACTGGAAATAGATATCAGTTCTTCCTAAGAAATACCCTAAAGTAGATAAAGTAGATATTATCTAAAAAAAAATTTGGGTGATTCTTGTCTTACACTTGGACAGAGAATGAAAGCTGTGGTTGTTTAAAAATAATCTCAAAATAAGTAAGTTGTTGTTTGGGAAAAGGTTCTCACATCAATATTTGTGTCCAGGCCAACACAAATCCAAAGACATTGTTTTTATCATACAAACAAGATATTTTAGATCTAGGCTCGGAATTCACACTTTTTATACCCATTTACTGAAAACAAAGTGCATCTAAGGCAATCAGTTACTTTTTTTTCAGAGAAATTTAATACAAGTTATCAGCATCTTGGAGTCAAATCAGTAAAACATTGTTACTGCTACAACGCTTGAAGTGTAAGACTTGTTCTGAATTACACAAAGCATCAACTAACATTGGAGGCTTGAGCGAAAAGACTTCAGCTGATGGCTAGCTTACCTGACTGCTATAGAGGAGGCCCATTTTGACACTGCACCTTTCTGGAAAGTTAGGCCTTTCCACAGTGAAGATCTCAGAATTTTTCAAAATACTGGTTTTTATTGGACTAGCATGACATTCAGTAGTGAAGTCTGAAAACTGTCACTAGAGCCTTCTACAAGAAAAGGAACATCTAAATGAAATTCAGCCATACCAAGTGCAAGGTCCTACACCTGGATTGGAGAAATCCAAGCACAGCTACAGATGGGGTGAAGAAGAGATTCAGAGCAGCCCTGAGGAGAAGGACTTGGGGGTGTTGGTTGATGAGAGAATGAACATGAGCAGGCAGT
>JASSUY010022124.1:0-12355 GCA_032466535.1 Forpus xanthops
CTACATCCTGGACATGATGTGCTGTGGTATGGAATACCTCCTTGGTCAGTTTGGGTCAGGTGCCCTGTCTCTGCTTCCGCCCGGCTTTTTCCCAGCTCCCCTCCTCCCTGGCAGAGTATGAAACTCTGAAAGTCCTTGGCCAGCCTAAACATTCTAAGCCATAACTATAAACACTGGTATTATCAGCACTGTTTCCAAGCTGAAAATCCAAAACACAGTGCTAACCAGCTACTACTTAAAGAAAAATGGCTGCTGCTGCTGAAACCATGAGAGCTTCTTTTTTCCTTTTAAGTTTTTCCAGTGACTCCTTATCCATCCATGGAGGCCTCCTGGCCTTCTTGCCCCATTTGCTTCTTGTTGGAACGCAACGCTCCTGAGCTTCTCTTCTTGCTAAGGCACTGCCACCTCTCTGCAATTGCGTAATACTGATATATTTTCACAGTTGACCATATTAAAACTCACCCAGGAGGAAAATATAACAGTATTTCCACTGTAAATAGTTTAAGAAATAGTTCTATTTGTTTGCTGTAAAGGAAATAGAAGAATGGTAATATTTGCACAGATTTTGCGCACATCATCATTTATGTATAAATGATAAAAATTGTACTGAATGAACTTGAATCATTTGCATGTAAATAAATTCTTTTAATTTTTGTTATCTGTGGATGCTGCAATATGAAAAAGTTTCAAATAATTTCCAATATGTTATCGGAAATATTCTTTGCAAATTAGGTCTTCTCATTTATGCTTGCTTAAAATACAATTTGGTTCCATAATTTTATATCTCACAAGACATTATCTTATTATTCACAAATGTGGCATAAAAATCTTAAAACAGAAGTAGAAATTACTTTTCATTTTTACTTAGAAGCACAGAACATTTAAAACTGGTTAGAAATATTGCTTAACCCACACACCCCCCAGCATTGTAGATTGTATTAATCACAAAGAACCAGGCCTTCAGAAAACTGTGACCCAGGCTCCTAAAATGCTTACAGTAACACATAAAACATGGCTTGTCATATAAGTTCCAAAACTTTAATTAACCTTTAACATATTGTTTTCTTTTAAAATGTCCCTCTTAATTATTCATGGCAGTGAAGCAGACTAATTATGCTTCTTGGATAAAAGCACATTGGCTCATTAATCTTTCTTGTTCGTTACATATAAACATCAGCTGTGATGTACAGGATAGCATTTTTTTCAATTACTATTTTTTGCCTATATTAGATAGGCAAAGTTTGGGATCCTGAGGGAATGCAAATGTTATTTAAAGATTACAGTTGTGATTTCAATATTCATATGAAATATTAAGAAAAAAAATAGACACCATATACAATCACATATTATTTCTGAATTTCATCTTCAGTTCATTTTTTTTTGTTCTTTTTTTTTCATGGGTTAGCTATTGCCTTAAGACACATTTGCTTGGGTCTTCCAAAAATGTTGATAGTAGATGCAGCTGCTCATTTTTAATCAACAAACTTTCAGAACACATAGAAAAAGGAAAAAATTACTTTCCTACTGCTTCTTCAGTTTAAAAATCCATGAAAAAAATGAATTAATTACTCAGAAGACAATGTTGAACAGTTCCCTCCTTCTCTCTCATTAGGTCTTAAAACCACAATAGCCAACACATGTCATATTGCCATTGCATTTTGTCTTACAGTCTGTTTCTGTAATCCTTGTTGTGACATATTATTGCTCTGGTCAGTAAATCTAGTCCATTGCTCTGCTTTTTACTTTAAGGTTAAAGGGCACAGAAATGAATCCTGAAACAGGAAATTTCTCAAAACTATTGAAGCATACTCCTAATTTTCTAGTCAATGTCTATCAGGTTTTGCTTTGGTTCCTTAGCTCCTTGTCTCCTTTTCTATGTCATCTTGAGCTCACTTCTAATAGTTTTATATTATAATTTTTTTGTTATAGGAAAATCTGCAATATACTAACACACACATACATTTTCACTTCTAATTCATTCAGAAAACTTAGACATCGCAAAATTATAAACCCAGATAAACTTAGGTAATATCTCTGGAGGGTATAAGAGTCAAACATCTGCTCAAACCTGGGCCAACTTTAAAACTGCAATTAGCTTAAGAGTGAGCTAGATCTGTTCACGAAAGACTTGTCCCATCAAGTTCTGGATATCTCCAAGGATGCAGGTTAGCCAACCTCTCCAAACAGCTTGTTCTAATGCTTCACTACACTCACTGTATTGACTGATCTCCTTATATCTAATTAGATATTTTTCATAATGCAAACTGTGTACATTACCTCTTGAGCTTCCATTGTGCATGTGCAAAGAAGAGATCTCAGCAAAACTGCGTATTGTACATTGTGCTTTTGTTGTCAAATCATTTTAGTGATTCTTTTCCAGACAAACTTGTTCCAGTTTGTCAGCAACTTCCATGTAAAAGGAAGTCCAAAACTGGACACAGTACTGCAGCTGCACTTTCACAATACCCAGCAGAAAAGAACAGCACTTTTTCTGTCTGCCTACATGCTTGCTAATGCAGAGGAGTTTATTGTTGGCCTTCTTTGCCATGGGGATCACTTTGCTGGTTTGTATTTAACTTCTTGCCCACCAGGATCCCAGGTCGTATTCTGGAAACCTGCTCTCTACCAAATTGGCAATGCAGAGACTATACTGAATCATGGGATTATTCCATCCAAGTACAAAACTTTTCAAATTTTTCTTCAATTTCAGGAGATTTTGGCTGTAAATATATTATGACTGGCTGTGAGAATATTGCTAAAATCAAAGTAATTTACATACATGGCTCTTCCCTCACCCACACAGACATCTCACCAGTGAAGACCATCAGACTGCTAAAACAGCTTTGGTAAATATTTGGCTGTTTCATATCTCATTCTTTATGTAGGTGTAAATGACTTACAGCAGGATTTGCCTCAAAATCTTCTAGGGTGAAGATGATTATAATTTCATTTCCCAGGTCTTCCTTTTTTTCTTGAAAATAGATACGAAATTTCCATTTTTCCATGCTGAGAGCAGCCTCAAAAGGTTGTCAGCTCTTGTGGGTTAGTCTCAGTAGGCAGCCAAGCCCCAGAGAGCTGTTCATTCATTCCCACACAAGTGGGATGAGGCAAAGAATCAAGAAGGGTGAAAGTGCAAAATCTTACAGACTGAAATAAAGACAATTTAATAAGTAAACCAAAGGTTGCACACTTAAACAAAACAAAGTAAGGAATTCTTTCACTATTTCTCATTGGCAGGCAGGTGTTCAGCCATTTCCAAGAAAGCAAGGTTTCATCACACATAGCTTAGAGTTAATTGAGAAGATAAGTGCTATAACTCTGAAGGTCCAAACTCTCCCCATTATTTCTGAGAGATTGGTATTACCAAACACAGGTTACACAGGTGCTCTGAACACATAGTACCCTTATAGAATAAAAGGGGTAGATATTAAAAACTTTATGTGGAACAATTTTGACTTTATTATTCATGATGGGTTTTCTCCTGAATTAATTACACAATATGGACTGGTGCTAGTATCATTTTAATTGACTGATAATAACTTCTGTTGTATTTTTATTAGAAGGTCAAAATATTAATTAGTTCAACAATAAATTACTAGATCTGTAGGTACAGTGTGTTCTCTTTTTGCCAGTAAGAAAATCTTTAATTCATTAGCCCAAAAGAGCATATCCCTGATTGGTTACCCAGCTACTCAACCAAAAAATTGTCCTCAGTGCAATTTAGAAAATTCTTGAATTGCTCATGTTATGCCACATTGCCCTTCTAGTAGATAACAGGATGGTTATTCCCAAACTAAAGACAAAACATAGCACTTTACTAGCTACTAGGAAGATAAATGACTCTGTCCCAGCACAAATCAGGACATTAACCCATCAGAAGCTGATCTTGTAAGATCCAGATATTATAAGAGCCAGAGTTTATGACTGTGTATCTTGTTATTATTTAAAAAAGGTTTTGCCTCTTATCCTTTCCAATTTGGCTGATATGCACCATACTTTCCTTGATGCCCTCCCTTCTGATCCTGGCTCATAAATTCTCAAACAGCAATCATCAATTCAATAGAAAAGCTCTATGCACTTGTGCTGTTCTTTTGCATACAGCACCATCTTCCTACTTTTGGTTTCCTTGCCAGTTCTTCCCAAAAGACTATATCCATCCTGAACTCCCATTGTGTTTCTCAGGTTGCATGCACTCATTTAGTGGCACATGAGATAGATACCACCTGTGTCACATGCTGAGGGGAAGTATGAGAATCTCCCCTACCAAGAAATCCAGGGAGGGACTTTTTACAAGGTCATGTAGTGATGGGACAAAGGGGAATGTCTTTAAACTGAAAGAAGGCAGAATTAGATTAGGCATTAGGAAAAAAATCCTCAATGTGAGGGGTGGTTACAGGGAGTGAAGCTGGCAAGATTTGCATGAAAAAGAGTTTGGGAATGAGCTCTGAGGCCTTGGTGCTTGACAAGCCCTGGGGCGATAAGCTGGAACACTGAAAGAGAGGGAAGCTTGAAAAACAAGCTTTGGGGGGATGGGTCAGGATGTAGTTGTGGCAGGAATCTTAGTTGGAGGCCAGAGGATGTGGGAGTTGTGAGAGGGTCTGCAGCATTGTAATTGGACTATTTACCTGGAGAGTTTTACAGGGGCCAATGAAATTGAAAGTTGTATGTATGTGCAGGTTGGGAAAGTACCGAACAGAGGGATAAAAAGGGCTTAGTTGTAATAAAGTTGGATTTAAGTCTTCTTATCAATTTGAGTCTGTGTCGTGAAGCGCCACAGATGGTGAGACACTGGAACAGGTTGTTCCGAGCTGTGGATGCCTCACCCCTGGAAGTATTCAAGGCCAGGTTGGTTGGGATTTTTAGCAACCTGGTGCAGTGGAAGGTGTCCCTCCCCATCGAAGGGGGTTAGGAACTAAACGATCTTCAAGTTTCCTTCCAACCCAAACCGTTCTATGGTTCTGTGGTTCTCCCTAGGTTTCTTCACCCTGCCCTCTATTCCTCCACTTTTCTGAAGTCTGATCTTCATCCGTCCTCCAGCCTACTATAAATTCTTCCTTTAAATACTTTTCTTAGTGAAACTGAATGTATTTAATGTTTACTTTTCCCTTTAGAAAGATTTTTAATTTTATATCTCTATAAACTGGCATTGATGTCTACAGGGCCATGACAATTTACACTATCCATATGTTGGTATCCAGGTATATTTAAGCTTTTATATACAATTTTAATTTAGCCAAGAAAAATCAGATCTTCTTAGTTGTGATTTGGAGAAAACTCCAGGAACTCGTCAACAAAGTTTTAAGTTGACAAGCAGGTATTCCTTATCGCGACACTGGGAGGCACAGCGGATAGCTCCTCCTAAAGTGCATCCCCATATTGGCACACAGGCCATCCATATACAGTCATTTGGGCATACATCCATGTTCCTGAGGCTACACATGAATTATATCATTTTCCAGAAAGTTTCCCGCATACATACAAAATGTGATGGTGGTCTTTGAGAGTCATTTACTTCTTCCAACAATCTTCATCACCCCTGGCAGTCTTTGAAGCACCAGCTTAATTAACATAAAAAACATAGCAATCATCCTGTCTCTCTACTTATCAGGTAGCTTAACTACTCCCATTCTGGACACTTGCTAGTCCAAATACTCCCCAGTAGATGTTTGTACCAACTTAATCAGTTCATTAACATAGCAATCATCCTGACCCTCCACCCATCAGCCAGTTTAACTATGCCTATCCCCACCTCCTGTTTTTCTATTTTATTTTTCTTACACAATTTGTACTTAGGTATTATGAACCTAAAACTCCCATTACAAAGCCATCAGACTTAACCTTACTTATAGAACCTATTACATTTTGTGATTTTGTGCCTCCTTTCAGTTGTAACAGAAGTTGGAGGTTCAAGACTCTTAAAAATATTTTTTTAATGGATTTAAAAGCCTTATTTTGCACAAAGTTTAAAAGTCTTGGCTATAAATAATTTCATATCCTTGTCTTTTTGCATTTACATATATATGCATTCACAGATCTTCCCCTGAAAATCTGTCATCTTTAGGTTAAGCCATTCAAACTATGTTGTAAATTATTAACTACACGGAGAAAAATCTTATCATATGTATGAAAAATATCTAACTACACAGACTATTTCTTCTTTGATTTTGTGAATATCATTTTTACTATCATCATTGGCTGCCAGATGAAACTTACAAATGTCTTTCACCAGTCTTAAGCATTTAGTCATCCTTTTTTCAAAAGAATTTTTGAAAAACATAAGAAAAAGCTTCAGTTTTTAAATTTTACTGGGTAGATTAGTCCTTGTTTTTCAGAAACTTCAGGTCCTTTTATTTTATATAACTTTCTTCACCATAAAAATCTGTTAGCGGTATCAAAATGGGAATGCCAAAATTTGAAACTAAACGTTTCTTGTACTATGAGAGATTGAATATATTAAAGATAAGATCAAGAAATGTTTTTCATCTCAACCAGCTTTACAATTCTAATTTATAGAAATAATCTTAATTTGAGCTATTTTTCTGAATGGTCTTTATCATTAACAGAGACATAAAGAATTCTCTTGAACAATTCCTGTGCTCTATATTATGTATCTATTTTAGGAAGAAACAATTCCTTCAAGATACTATAGACTATAAAGGGAATTGAAGGATGAGAAAGTGTTGACTAGATGCAGATATTTACAGTGCAGATGAGTAGTCTGACCAAGTTACTTTATTCTTTCTTTCTGATTAATGAAGATAAAGAGGCAGTGGTACACAAAAAGAACTTTAAAGACAGTAAAGCCAGCCCTCTGGGTCAAGCAGACATATCATCACTATCATCAATCCCACAGACAGGGTAGACAATGTCTGAAGCAATCAGCTTGGTTCCTGGCCTCTGGGACACTTCTGTGTCAGGTACTTGCTATGTGTAGGCTTATATATGATAGTATTAGAACTGACCTTTTACTAGAATAAATTCAGAAAAACAAAGATCTTTGCCTATGTGTGTCTGTGTTTAAATGTCTCCTGCCTTGCTTATCTTAGTTCTGAGGCATCTCCTTGCAACATCTCATATAGTTCTTTATGTTCAAGCAAATTAATTACATTGTGGGGGTGAGATTCAACTCAAGAGAAAATGACTACATGCAGTCTAAGTGATTAAACATTTTTTTTTATTTTTTTAAAATGAAGAGCGATTTAAAGAGTACGGTCAATGGAGCTTCTAGAAGTGCAATTCAGCAGCCTCAACATAGGCATCAGGAATCATTTAAGATGCACAAAGCCATCCATCTTGACTTCCAGCTACTTCTCAGAGAGGATATAAGTCTATCATGCATCTTTGTCATAACTTCTAGCTTCGTATATATTTATCATATAACAGAATGCATTTCAAAGACCTTAGAAGCCCATATTTGGTGAACCAAGTTCCAAATCTCTATTGACAATAGTATGGATTTAGATACTGAGATAAGGGGGGTACAAGATTACAAAATAAAATATATAAACCTTTAGAATCAATTCTAATGTTTAGTTTGATGGCTTTGCAACAGTAGCAATGGAAAATTGCTGAGATGCATGATATACAGAGAAAAAAAGAGTACAGCTAGAGAACATACTGAGAATTCTTGTACAACATAAACTATTGTAGTTGACGCAGTTTAGGCCTTTATGACCTTAGCACAAAATGAGTGTAAGAAAAACAGGCTAGAAGAAGAGGATGTAAAGATAGAGAGTATCTAGAATGGCAGGGGCCTAAGATGGGCTGCAGCTAAACTAACTGATAAGTAGGAGGACAGGATGATTGTTATGTCTGTGGTGTTAACAAACTGATTAAGCTGGTATAAGCATCTACTGTGTGTGCTTCAAAGGCTGCCAGCAGTAATGAAGATTGTTGGAAGAAGTAAACGACCCTGAAAGACTGAAAGACTACCACCACATTTTTGTAGCATGCGGGGAACTTTCTGGAAAATTATATAATCCATACATAGCCTCATGAATATGTGTGTGTGCTCTGTAGCTATATAAGGACTGCTTGTGTAGCAATATGGGGACACACGTTAGGAGGAGCTATCCCCCTTGTCTCCAGGCATCTCAATAAAGAATACCTGCTTGTCAACTAGAAAACTTCATTGGCAAGTTTGTTCCTGGAGTTTTCTCTGAATCAATACTTAGCTCACAGGTTTAACTATCAAGTGTGTCTGAATGGCAGACTGAATTGCATACTAAATTACAGTGAAATGCTCTTCTACTTCTAAACTATGCTAATGTCCACTTCCATACTGGCACAGTCTTCATGATCCATGCTTCAGAGATTTGAAAACTGTGAAAAATGTGGCAGAAGTCAATAATATTTTCAATCTCCATTCTACATGGTACCTCTGAATGGACTACAACCGTAAGCTATAGCAGAGTGAAGCAAAAGAATACAAGAAACATTCCACAAGCCGTGATCACATATGAGACAAAAAAGAAACCTATGAAATATTTCCCACCTAGTGAGAAATATGTTATAACTAGTACGTTAACTAGTCTTTTTCCACAGCATGTGCCTAACTGCTTTTCATGGCTCTTCTTACTAAATCCTGTGACAAGTTAAAATGATCCTTTTTGGCCTGCTTAAATATACAAGGGGAGATGTCACAGAAATGGAAGTGTATGTATCCCAATTTACTCTATTGCATCAAAGAAGAAATTGAACCTTTATCTATGTCAGACCTGAAAAAAGGCAAGAAAAATATTTCTATGTCTGTTTCAGTTTTATGATGATCAAATCCCAAGTGCAGTCAAATAACATAAAGTAGTGAAAACCTAGGCTGTAACTTTCATATCACAGAAGAAGCACTTCCATTCTGTTTCTAGGAAGACCACATAACATGTTACATATTTACAGTATGACTAGCCATGACTGGTATATATTATTAGACTCTGTATGGCACAGAAATTATTCACCAAGGTCACCAACATTTTGCATTCCAGAAAACAAATTTCTTTTTATTCTCAGGTAATTTATAACCATAAGCAGAGTGCAGACAAAAAAAAAGTCATGTGCCTGTTCTCACAAGGCTCTTGACAACATATTTTAAAAGTGTATCTCTATATGATTTGCAGCTTCACCTGGAAGTCTTTAAGCAAAGGGCAGAGATTTTTTTTTTTTGTTGTTTTTCTAACATTTATCTGGTAAGACAAGTGTAATAAGCTTTGTCTAGTAAGTCAAGTAAGGTTAGTAAGGCAAATATGGATAGACTTTTTGTTAATATACCCAACATATTAGTAAGTATATTTTACATACCAGTATATGCAGTAAATGAAAATATTTTTGATTAAGAGTTATTAATTTAATGAAATTCAAAATCTAGGAAAAGTGTTCCAATATGCAGAAGTCTCAAAGTTTTTTCAACTTCTTGTGAGGTTAACAGTTTTCTGTGCAGACACACAGAAGCATGTCCCTCAGGATCTCCAAAGTAATTCTGTAAGCATGTGCTTATTACAACTAAATTTGTTTCCACCCTAAATCCCCAGAAAAAAAAAAAAAAAAAAAAACAAAAACAAACAAACAAAGAAACAAAAAAAAAAAACCAACCAAACCAAAAATCCCCAAACTCAAAAAAAACCTACCAAACACATTATTATCAATAAAATTTTCATGTACATTTCAAGGAAAGGCCAAGGAAACAAAAATAAAGAACATCCAAATGCTAAAGCCAATAGTACCTAAAACAAATCTGTAAATGAGGCAGGTATTTACATTAAGTAATAATTATTCTAAATGTTTATGAAGAAACTCGTTTCACAAAAATGAAATATTAGACTCTTTGTAGTTGAAGGCTGATAAGAACTGCCAGAGGGAAGTACTTAAACTGAGAATGCAAAGTTCCTTGCAAAGCTAGAAAGCTAGGAAATATTTTTCTTCAGGAAAAGGAAAGATTAGAAAATTTGAGATCCTTCTTTTTCTATTAGAGGCCTATTTAAGAGGAAAAATTGCATCTGGAAGAATCTCGCCTACCATTCAGAGAGACTAAATACTAAGGACTTGATGCTTTGCTTTTTAATGGACTTCTAATAGACAACTACTATACTGTCTGGAAAGGTAACACTTATACTACAGATTAACATGCTAGTTACAATACAGAAAAGAAAATGGAAAATTCATTAATTACTTCAGAATTGAACCAGCAAATTGTAAAGTAATAATTACCTATCTTGCTTTAAAAAAATGTTAATGGGGAAAATGTGTTTGTAAGCAAATTCTTCTTCACATGCAGAAACCTCAATTACTCTGTTTCTAATAATTTGCTTTGAAACACCTGGATCTGAAGAGCTTTTAATATACCCTGTTGAGAAGAAAAAAAACAAAATGGAAGCTGCCATGTATGCTTATTATCACAAATCATTAGTAAAACTTTCAGATATGCTTTGTGACAGTGAGTTTGGATTTTTTCTCTCTAACATGCCTATGAAATAAATTTATTAACAAGAGCTCTGTTGTACTTTGTTCATTTTATTTGCCTCCTCTCAAGAATACTGAAAACTAACCCACAGAATATTAGATCATTCTTATTAGTGGCCAGGACTTGGATTGTCTCCAATATCAAAGAAAGATAACATGTAATTATATATATTATGAGCAAGCAATATTCTTGAACCATGTTGGGTTAAAAACTGTCTGCTATCACTTTTCTGTTAATAGTGGCACATATGAATTAGTGCCGGCTGTCTTGTTCAGGATGTTGTTCGACTATTAGGGTCAGCAAATTTTGATTTGAATAAAAAAATGAGCCAGATTTTACTTTTTGTTCTACTCCGATTATTCCCAAATGAATAAATTCCTCCACAATAACCTAAGGCAAAATTTATTCCTGTCATTTAAGCTAATGGGGGAAAAAACACAAATATACATGTCTGAAAAATCAGATAGTGGAAAATACCAACAGTGTAGAGCAACTGTATCATTGAATGAATGCATTCATATATTACAAAGCATATCTATATATATTATCATATCCTATTTGTGAAAAAAAATCAACCATGATTTTTTTTTTCAGTTAAAAGAACGATCATTTAAGATATTTCCAAAGGGATCAATTACTCACCAATTTTCATAACTGAGAAATAGTTTACAGGTGAGTTGTTTGTACATGCAGATGCATCAAGACTTATCATCTTCTTATGCAGAACTTCCGTGTGGCAGACAAAATGCACTTTTACAGACAAACATAAATTAATAGCATTTAAATTCAAAACTATCAGCTTAAAATTTATAAAAAGCATTGGAAAATAAACCAAAATATAGCTTGCTGGGCTATAATTACAACATTTCTTTGGGAAAAAAAAAAAAAAAAGAAAAATTTTTTTTTGTCTCATTTATAATTCAGTCTTACTTGTCTTATTCATATTTTAACACTGATTCATGGATCACCATAATCTTTATATAGGTACTTATACGATCTAGTTGTCCTGTATTTTGGCATGACCATCACTGCAAAGCCTATTGAATTTCGTGTAAGTGGCTAGCTCTTTCCACTAGCTATAGATGAGACCCTGGATATTATTAATTTAGTAATTCCTGTTAGGTGCCTTTAATTTGGTATTTAGACCAAAAAAATCTTAAATTTTTTAACAATTTTAAAACAAGACTTGAAATTCTGCCCCTGATTTTCACTTCTGCGATGTTTAGACCAATGAAGATATATACCTGTGGCACATCTAACAATAGAATCTTAGAATCATAGAAGAGTTAGGGTTGGAAAGGACCTTAAGATCATCTAGCTCCAAACCCCCTGCCATGGACAGGGACACTTCCCACTAAACCATGTCACCCAAGGCTATGTCCAACCCGGCCTTGAACACTGCCAGCAATGGAGCATTCGCAGCTTCCCTGGGAAACCAATTCCAGTGCCTCACCACCCTTACAGCAAAGAATTTCTTCTAACCCTAACCCTACCCCTGCTGAAGTTTGAACCCATTACCCCTTGTCCTCTCACTACAGTCCCTCATGAAGAGTCCCTCCCCAGCATCCATATAGGCCCCTTCAGATACTGAAAGGCTGCTATGAGGTCTTCACACAGCCTTCTCTTCTCCAAGCTGAACAGCCCCAACTCTCTCATCCTGTCTTCATAGGGGAGGTGCTCCAGTCCCCTGATCATCCTCGTGCCCCTCCTTTGCACTTGTTTCAACAGTTCCATGTCCTTTTGATGTTGAGGACACCAGAACTGCACACAATATTCCAAGGGAGGTCTCACGAGAGCAAAGTAGAGGGGCAGGATCACCTCCCTCGACCTGCTGGTCACACTCCTTTTGATGCAGACCAGGATATGGTTGGCTTTCTGGGCAGCAAGAGCACACTGCCGGCTCAT
>JASSUY010022125.1:0-26401 GCA_032466535.1 Forpus xanthops
TAACAATTAACCACCCCCCCCCCCAAAAGCTTCTGTTCATAAATGTGGACAGCAAGGCATGAGGGTCTGAAGTAACGCAGTGAACTGATGATACACAGCTCGGACTTCCTGAATTTCAGTATTGCTATCTAATTGCAAGAGGACCCTGTTCTCATGTTCTGTTAAAAAGTCATGTTTAATGCTAGTAATTTTTTTGTAACTATAAGATAATAGGATACTTTTAGTAACATTAGCAAGCATATATGTGTGTGCGTATATCTAAATGGCTGTGTACACACACACACATATATATTTGTAAATATGAGAGAAGAAATGAGCCATTAGTGAGAAATAATTTATTTTGGTATTTAGTTCTGTTTGTTTAGTATCAAGTATTGTTTGAAAAGGGCTAAAGGAAAAGGAACTGTGTTTTGAGATAAGCAGTAGGAGAATAATAATAAAAAAAAGATATGTACTTGGCTTAAGTGATGTCCAGACTTACTGTGATATTTTCCAGGCACTGGTATTTTCCTTTCTTATTAAGATGATAAACAGTTGATTTTTGTTGAGTCTACAAAATAACAAAATGAACCACAATATAATACACTTAGTACTGTTCCTGAAACACATGTTTGAATGCACTGCTTTACTCATCGTTTGTGTTTAAAGAGGAGCCTTGTTACAGCAGGTTTTAACTTCTACAACTTATTAAGGAGCCATTGGCTTGACAAATAACTATGTGATGAATTGCAGGGAAAAAAGTTGATGAATTGAATAGAGAAATACTTGAATGCTTTCACCTTAGGCACTTATAATGAATTTTATCAATAGAACATGCCCGTGTTATTTCAGCAGCTCTTCTGTTTCTGTTAAATTGACTTGGGCAGGATGTCTCTTCACACGCATTTTGTGTACCCGCATCTCTGCAATTGGTGGAAAAATCGAGAGCTTCTTTCAGCCCCAGCATCCCTACTGTTGATGTGGTTGTCTGGGAAACAGGGCTGGGGAACTGCTGGGGGATAATATAGTGGTATCTATTGGCGTTTGACATGGGTGTCCATGAGCTCAGCATTCCCTTGCTCGGCTGGTATGTCACCAGTCCAGATCCTTCACTGGTGTCAAGTTGATGTGTTGCAAATATGCCAGAGTGTGGGGATGAAAAAATGGAGTGAATTGGATGGGATTCAGTATCGGCAGAGAAGGTTTTCATTGCCAAAGTGAAGCCTTGGTAACTCACTTTCCATCCATCCCATGTCTGGATAGGGAACTGGGGTTTCTCTAATACCCAGCCTCTGCTTGTTTTGGTCCCAGGAGCTACGACTTATTATGTGTTGGTTCAGCAATGTGTCATCTGCTTTCAGACTCCTGGAAACTGTTCTCTGAAGCTTTTGGTCACATACCTGTCTGCTTTATCTGTATACTGCTGCTGTGAGCTTCCAACTGCAAGCAAATTGTTTCTGGAGAAAAGTGGGATTAAAAAAAAACGCATGATGATCTTTGTGATTGAGAACGTATTATTTTACTATGAAAATACAGTCTATGGAAATTTAAGTCTCAGTCTGCTATGACATGGTAGAAAATGACTTATCTTGTACTCATCAGAGCTCCAAGAGGTTGGTTGCAAAGTCTGAATGTCTCCAGATACATAAATAATGTCATATTGTCTTATAATGGTCTAGGCTCATGTTACCTTCAAATATGAAAAATACATAATATTGCTTATTTAAAATCTTTCTTTTCGAAAGGGCATGTGCCAAGAAGCAGTGTGCTGGGGAATAAGTTCACTTGTAACTGGAGGGGTTTTTTTTTTTTTTTTATTAGCAGAATTGTTTGTGAATGAGCAATGGAGATGGTGACCTACAGGGTTTGCAAAATGCAGGAATCTGTCTGTCTAGCCAGCACTATAAGTGAATGAGAGAGGCTTTT
Source organism: Forpus xanthops (assembly GCA_032466535.1). NCBI lineage: Eukaryota > Metazoa > Chordata > Aves > Psittaciformes > Psittacidae > Forpus > Forpus xanthops. Next base: position 1,906 of record JASSUY010022125.1, read on the forward strand.
GAAAGATTTTTTTTTGTTGGCATGATATACATTATTTTGTTTCGGCAAGTCTTCTTTGCTCTACAAACTCTGTTCTGTATGTGGTGCTATTTATAAACTGGGGTGGAGGGAAGAGTCTTTGGGAGCGGGTGATTCACAGACAAAAAATAGGACCATAAACAATATTAACACTGTGGCATAATCTGATAAAATCAGAAATTCGGACAAAGAGTGCAACACTGTTCCTCACTGGCACTGTTGTATGGCAGCTTTTTCCCTTTCTGCTGACGTGCTCTGACTTGCCAAAAACACCATCTAGTTTCATTTTCACAGGGGCCCAACATGGAGTTGCCCAAGGTTATCCTAAGGGTAAGTGCTATGGCTTCGTCTTTTGCATGAAGGCTCTCATGCCTGACCTGCTTGAAGAGTATGGCACTGCTGACTTTGTGGGATGTGCCAGGAGAGTGTCCAAGCCTCCCTGGTAGCACCCTGCATTCATAGCCGAAGGTGGATTAATGTTCGTATCACAGCCTGTGAGCTAGGGTGATGAATTATGGATGTGTGTTCCCTCCTGTTGTTCATTCTGTGGGCTCTAGCAGAGGATATGGGATGGAGTATTTAGCAAAATTTCCCGGAGCTTGCCTGTGTCTACACTGAGGGACAGAGGGCAGAGCAGACAGGAGCTGGTTGAATATAGTGAAGTGGTATTTTGGTGTGTCCCCTTCCTGTAGAGGGTGGCTTAGATGCCTTCAGGAATAATATATGTGTGTCCTTGTGCTAAATAAAACACTGACAAAGTCCAAGTTTACTTACTGGAAGAGGAGCAAGCAGAAAGCTTGTGAAGAGAAAGGGCACAATCATAACTACGTATGTCATTACGGAGATGTTATTTGGGCTGAAATTTGAGGCACAGCATACACTGTGTGCGTGTACACTGTCTTCAAGGCCATTACAGTCTGGAGAGGAAGTGATTTGCTAACTTTACCCAAGTACTACACTGCAGAGCTCATCCTAAAACTTGGATCTCATAAACAGGCCAGTGTATCTACAGGGCCAGAGTATGCCTGGGTATGTCCAGCAAATAATAATTCAGTGAGTCACATGGGAGAGAAGTGTGTGGAGAGATGGAGGAAAAGACTGTGGCATAGGAATTAAAGATGAAATTTGCCTGTGCTGGTGGGTGGGGATCCCAGAGTGCTTCCTGCTCAGAAGCCTGTTAGAACAAAATCAGAAGTACACTTCTGAGCATTCAATTCACAATGGACTTGAAAAGCATATAGAGTTTAAAACAAAAAAAAAACCAAAAAAAAACCCAAAAAAAAAAAAGGGCAAGCCTAACCAGATGAAAATACACCACCAAAAGTGCGCACCCATCATGGGCAGGAAAATCCTATCTTTTGCCTTCTCCTATTATGGGAGGGGTCATTGTTTCTTTTTCTAGTAAAAGAATCCTTTTTTTAAAATGTCTGTGGGAAAGGAGAATAGTCTGAATTGAGTCTTTGAGATGTATTACAGAGAGTCACAGAAAATGTACTATGCAAATGACTATCTGCCTTATTAGATGCCTCAATAGAGTTCATTGTCTCAATATTGCTATTATTGGAGATGGATGGACACTACGTGATTTTACCATCAAGCTGAAAAACTCTAGTGTTACAGTCTCTTTGCTAGGGTAATAACAGTGCACTGACTTAAAGGACAGAATTGAATTAAGGGGAGTGAAAGGTCCATTGCTCTGTCCGTTTTAGTTTGTCTTTTGTAGACTGTGCATCATTTTAGGGGTCACAACAGGGGGGTTTGTGCTTCGTGATCTTGATTTTGTTAATCTTTGTTTGCTAATAGAAAGAAAGCCCTTTCATGGGGAGAAATCCTCTAGCACCTGCTGTGAATTTGCTTGATACCAGTTGTAAGGATGCCAGCGCTGTTGGACAGTGATGATGCTGGCATCTCTCTCAGGTGGATGCTGACCCTGTAGAAGTCATTGTGGTACTGCTTTGCTCTGTTAGCTGGCTTCTTACCTGTGGCACTGCTCACGGACTCCCCTAAGCTGTCACTGGATCCTCACATACTGCCTAGAGCAAAATCTGAATCTGGAGAGCTGCTGAAGTCAAAAATCTAATATAAAATTTTAGGGATTGGCATAGCCTCCCTTAAAACTGTTTGTGACTTCTTGCTTTGGATGTAGTGGATTGCATTACAAACAGGCAAGAATACTTTTCATAGGTCAGGTGCTTGAAATGACAGCTAACTGGTGCTTTGTGGTGTGTGGTAAGTTTGTTTTGTTTGGGTTGAGGTTTTTTTTTTTTTGTAATCTGGCTTCTGAAGCATATGTGGCAGGAGCTTTGGCTATGAAGTTGTTAAAATGGATGGTCAGCAACACCCAAATCTTAAGTTTTAATTTTTTCTGGGCATTACTCGATGTGCTGTATCTGGCTACCTTACAGAATGTGAATTTTCAAGTAAACTTCGGCTCAGGGACTGTGTGCTCACCGTCTCTATGATCCCATGGTGATAGCTAGACTGCTGTTGTCCATAGAAGGATGCATCTCCCCTGAGCAATTTTGCTTCTTCTGAACCTACCATTTGCTTTGTTTGCTTCTTGGTGGGAAGTGGAAAACATCCCAGTTTCTGTCTCTCTTTTACTGTTTGGTTAGTATGTGTGAAAGTTAATAAGTAACTAAAAGAAGCACAGGTGAATTGGAAAACAGTAACCTTACTCAGCATTTGCTTTTCTTCCTTGACTTTTCAGTTGTGGAAGGAATTAGGGAAGGACTACTACTCATTAAACAGAAGTTCTCAACAACCCCCAGCATTTCTCATCCCTTAGTCCTTCAAAGTAGCACCTGTCAGGTAGTATTCTCTCATAACCAGAGATTGCAATGAGTACACGCTGCATGAGCCATAGAGGAGCTCTCAACATACTAAACATATGAATTTAAGATTATTCTGAATTTCGAGGTTTTGTGTGCTGTGTTGTACTAATTCTGCGACCTCTCCATGTGTTGCCTAACACTTATTTCCAAGGACAGTCCTCATGGCAGACAATGCTGGTGTAATTGTACTAATGTGTAAAAACAGTGAGAAGCTTCTTGGCCGAAATCACTTCCTTGTCCTTTACCATCCCTTCACCAGTGCTAACGGTGGGGCTAATGGCTCTTACCTCTCCTTTATTTCACCAGAGCTTCATGTGTTCACTGAGCTCTGCAATTGTAGATCTGGCTTAATCTGCTCCTTCATTTTCCTTATTATTTAAGGAAAGCTTAAATATTAAAGCATATGTTTTTCTTATAAATCTGTATGAAATAAAACCTGAACTGCAGAGTAAGGCATACTCCAGTCTTCACGTGTCATTCAGTTTGGGATATATACTCAAGCAACACTGAAACTCTGAATGCTAATGAATGCTTAGTAACCTTACCATCCTTTTGGACATATGAATATGCGCTCAGGATTTCTTCTCTATTTCACTTTTTCAGTTCAGTTTTACACCCTGTTCCCAAGAGGTTAGTTTAGTACAAATGTGTATATAGGAAAAGAAATCAAGGTGTTGGTGACTAACTTGTCTTCATGTTCTTGCAGAAGTTTTAGATCCATCTCAGAACAATTGCGGCTTCTGGGGGTTAAGAATTGCCACTTGGTGTAGTCTGTGGGGAGATCTTTTGGGGCAGGTTTAATCAGTAACGGCCTAAATTGCTCTAGCACTAATCCAGCAGGTATTGTGAAGTCATAAAGCAGCAACTCTTTTGGTTTTATTTTTTTATTATGCTTTTCTACTGCTGTGATCCCTAGCATGATGATTACTGAAAGTTCTTTAGAAACGAAAGCAACCTCAAAACATATAGACTCTTCTGGAGCTTTTGGCAGCACCCTAGCCAAGTCAGTGTCACTTTTGCTTTGTGTAGTCAGTCATGTTGCATGTGTCAGACGCCAAACAAGGAAGGAAAATGGCCTGTAAGCAACAGTAAGATACGTCTCTAAACCAAGAAGTCTTTGTAGATTATCAGGAATTAATACAGTGCCTGAAAGTAGTCTTAACTGATTAAAATGAGAGAAAAAGAAATTGATTAGTAGTGCAAATTTTAAGCTAAAATTTACGTTTGTGCCAAGTTCAGTGAATGAAGGGCTAACTTGTTTTTTTCCCTCTATCAATGGAGAGAACCTAAGAATATGCTGGAAAAAAAAAGATTACAGTAGTACAATTTGTTTGGCATGTACAGGAACAGAAGCTCTGCTTTTCTTCTACGGATCATCAGAAAGGCTCAGTATGCAGAGTATTGTTTTGCACTGAGCTTTCTGTCTAAATGCATGTGTGGCATTTTGCATTGCTTGAATATATTCTGTGATTATACATAATAAGGTTCTATTATAATCAAGAAACACACTTAATACTGGTTCTGCTATTGCATTTGTTTTGAACATTGTGACTTTCCTGCATCTTTTCTTTTTCTTGTATGACTTCTTTGTATTTTTTCATTCAGTTTAGTAAAATAATAGGAAAAATATTCTCAGTATCTCACTGAAAGCATGTTATGCATTTTTGACTGGCTGTATACAGTTCAATTACCATCTCATTAAATGGTTCAGAAAGTTGTGAAGAGATCCATAGTCATCATTTCTCTTTGTCTCTTCTTCTGACTCCCTTATACGTCTCAAAAGGGCTTTAGTTCTTTACTGTGTTCTTCCTCTTAGAATTCATATTATATTTTCAGCATCGTGACCTGCCCTGGGTGAAATTTCCTCCCTTTCTAGTGGAAGACTGGAGGTCTAGTTGAATAGAGAAATAACCATTATGTGTTTAGGTGTTCATGGTGGAAATGGGAGTTGCAGCCTGTGAGCATTTAGCTCTTCTGGCATCTCACTTGCTTGTTCTATTTCTGTGCCAAAGGAAATGAGATAATTTTTTTTTTTTTTTTTTTTTTGGATCTGCTAGCTTTGCATCTCTGCATATAAATTTTCTGTTTTGCAAAGTTGGGTTTTCTTTAATTCTTTAGATTGGTACATTGAATCTTAGCAACTTTTTTGAGTCTTCTTACCAAAGAAGCATTTTTGGACCCTCCATATGCTCCACAAGAGGTTTATTCCTTGCTGAGCCTTTGGTGGACTACGAAGTATTTGTATGGTGAATGCTGTAGATTCATCTTTCAAAAAATGCATTTTGGGAAATAGAATTAATGTTTTCCTTTGGGAAATGCCATAAACCTGAAAGACCCTGCTATGTTACTGTAATTAAGTTAGAATGACAATTGGCAGTGGCTGGTTTTCCTAAATATAAGTATGGTTCTCAGCAGAATGGTGTCTTGGTTGCTATTTCTAGGTGTTACTCAAGTGCAGATATATGCAATTTGCATTAGGAGTTAAAATAAATGTTGAATTTCATTCTGCTTTCTTCAAGTTCTGCTATTTCAACCTGCTGTATTGATCTTCTCTGCTAGTATTATTGTACAGAGGAAGGAAGACAGTTTATTTAAAAACAAGTATTACTGCACAAATTAACTGCTGTAAATTTATAGCAGTTACTTGAAGAACACATGGTACCTTTTCTGTTGCGAATAAAAACTACTAAGCTGTACTAAGGAGTTGTGCAGGTTATCTAATGAAATATTTTGCATCATGTGGTTCCCAACTGCTTCACTCATTTCACTGTTGATGCTGGCTGAAAGATGACTTGTGCCTCTTCTGAGAGACTTATCCCTCCACAGATACCTTGTGCATCTTAGTGATGGTAATAATAAACTAGTGTGCCTGGAATCATGAATGCTTTTGACAACAGTCCTTCTAAAATCATGTGCTGGTGTGGAGAAATGTATGCTCTTATGGCAAAAGGACCTCAATCTGTGTGACTTTTAAAGAAGTCCCTTGTGCCTCTCAAGGCCTTCACCTGTGCCGTACAGGCAAAAGAAAGAAAAGTAAGGCATGTCCTGGGCTCAGCAGTAGCAGTCATTTTTCTCTTTCTTAGTAGCTGGTGCAGTGCTGTGTTTTTGACTTTCGGCCTTGGAACAGTGCTGATAATACCGATGTTTTTAGTTGCTGCTCAGTAATGTTTACTCTGACCAAGGATTTTCTGAGCCCCATGCTCTGCAACGGGAGGAGGGGAAGCCGGGAGGAAGCAGAGATAGGACACCTCACATAAACTAAACAAAGAGGTATTCCATGCCACAGCATGTCTTGTCCACTATATAAATCATGGGCAGTTACTCGGAAGGGTTAGATCACTGCTGGGTTGGGCTGGGTATCAGTTGGTGGGTGGTGAGTGGCTGTATTCTCTTCCCTTGTTACTTCCCCTATCATTATTATTATTGGTGGTAGCAGCAGTGGTTTGTATTATACCTTAGTTACTGGATTGTTCTTATCTCAACCCGAGGAAGTTACATTCTTTTGATTCTCCTCCCCATCCCTCCAGGAGCTGGGAAAAGGAAAGAAGGGAAGTGAGAGAGAGGCTGTGTGGCTGACTGAGCTCAAACCAGAACAGGTAGACAGGTAGGGAATGAGTGGATTGTAGAAGTGATGCTTTTGAGATTGTTGGTCAGTAAAGAATATGCTTTTATTTTGTAGGCAATGGGTAGAGCTTTCACCAGACTGAAAAAGAGGCAAATTGTTCTGTGTAGTTTCTTTACCTCATTGAAATATTTGTCACCTCTGTGAAATGTATGTTGCTAGTAGAAAGTAAACATTTTCCCACCACAGTTGCTATTGAGATGGATAAGCTCTAGATCTTTTCCTTTATTTTTGTAAAAAGATGAGGCTTTATGAAACAGCCAAGCCAATCCAATGGCCATCTACTTCCTTGCTGTCACCCAGTCATGTCAGCTGCTCCCTTTCATTCTAGTGACCTGTGTCTGACCTCAGGTTGGGCTGGGTGAGATAGCTAAACTAGCAGAAAGCTATTTCCCATTATTCTGCCAGGGAAGTTCTCTGCCAAATTATCTCCTTAAATGAATTCTCTGTGCAGTCAGGTGAGTGTCTGTGCCTTAGTAATGGCAGCTTGAGGACAGGAGGTAGGCTTGCACCTTTCGGCAGCAACCAAAATTGGGTAGTCAGCTACATTCTGTAATAGAAGTGGTAAAATTTTATCTTCATAATGTTTTAGATGATATGGCACCACTTAAGAAACTGTCACCATAAATCTAGAATCAAATGCCAATTTTGAAGCTAAATGTCTGACCTGTTTTAATAGAACAAATCAAAGCTCAGCATGATGATAATGACAATATGCTGATGATCAATAAGGTTATTTCAGACTTTAGATTTTTCCTTACAGCTGCAAAGACTAGAAGGTCATTCAAGCATAAAAGTCAGGTTTTTTAAAAATAATTTCCACGCGTGTTTTTTTGAGGAAAACAGAAATAATGTGGTGACAGAGTTGAACACCTCTGTAGGAGAAGCAAGTATTTCCTATCAGCCAAAATAAAGTGAATTTAACAGCTTTTTCTGCACTTCTCTGCTCCTAGCCATGTGATATTTAGAAAGCAAGAATTAGTATGTATTTGTACCTTGCTAAACCTGAGATTAGTGGCAATGGTTAACTTCTTAGTTGTTTAGAAATAACTCCCTTAATAAGAATGTAGTATAATCTAAACATTGTAGTCTTAACTTTTACCTTATTCCAATGTTTATCCCATTTTCATTTAACACCAGCCTGTCCCCACGATAGGCTTTGTTCTTTATTTCATCATGAGCTGGAAAAAAAAATCAATGAATCAAGTATACTGAAATAGTTTGAATATTTGACTGTCTACACGTTTTGGATTTAGATACTGGTGATTATGCTAAAACTGATTAAACTGTGGAATCATTAATATGAAGGTATAGCAGAGTCTCCATGACACTTCTAAATCAAACTGTTTTTTTTCCTTGAACTGATGATTTAGCTAAATGCCACAGCTTCAGTTTTTGGCAGAAACCTTTGCAGAAGAAATCAGGCCTTGGATGCTAAGGCATATAAAGGTCTGTGACTTGTGTTTCTCCACCTGTAATGCTTGCAGTGAATTATTTCTGTGGTTTGCAACAGAGGACTGCAACTTTGTGCAGGGTATGTTTCTCTTCAGTTGACTTGTGCCTTGACTGCTTAATAAACCTTGGAAGGGCTGGGATCATTCAGTATCTTCCTATGCACTTTCCATTCTTGTTGCTGTTAGAAATTGCAGACTGGTTACTTAGGGTTCACACAGAGGTCAGAACATGGGAATCTACTGGCAAAATCTTTCTTCTTCCTCCTCCAGTTTACATTAGGGAATTAATTTTTGTTTCTTGGTTGTTTATTTTACCCAAAGGCTCTTATCTGTTTCCCCAAACACATTTTGTTCCTTTTGAGGCTTAATACTCGTGTTGCATGAGACATTTATTACAGATTTTAACAAAAAAAAAAAAAGTTATTTTAGACTTTTCTTACAGTCCTGGTGGCAAAGATTTCTAGTTAGGGGACAGAGTTTAAAGCCTCTTAGTCTTTACCAGTTAGTAACAACTATTAAGCAGGCTCAAGTCCTCTCCCCAGCTCCGACAGGGGTGTTTTCACTTGTAAATTTTATGTCCATATGGGTCCATTCCAACTTTCTTTTGTGTTTATCTGTAGCTATGAAAAAGGACTGTGAAAATTAATGGAGGTAGTGTAAATCTCCTTCAGTGTAAGTTGGGTTTTTTTTTTTTGTTTTTGTTTTTGTTTTTTTTTTTTTTGGTATCATTGATTTTTTTCTTTATGGGAACAGCATCCATTTTCAGTGTGATGCTAGCAACTTTTTGAACAGAAGTAGTAGGAAAAACCCACTCTGGCTTTTTGAGTCTTGGTTTGCTGGGAGATAGTTAAGGAGGGATATTAGATGAAGTGAAGCTGGGGCTCTTTTCATGGTGTAGTTTCCTCTCCGAGGCTGCTGTTGCAGGTGGCTTCTGAGCTGGGTGTTGTATTTGGGTTATATTGGTCAGAGGGGGATGCAGAAGAGATTCTTCTAAGGATATAAAATGTCCTTTCACAAAATCTACTGTGGCAATTTATTACCTGCCTTGCCTGGCAGGGGCCGGGTTGGTAGCTGGGCTCAGTTACGTGTAAATTTCCACAGTAAAACTCACCGCTTCTCCATTTGCTGACATCCAGTGCCTGAAAGATATTAGATTAGATTGGATATAAGGAAGAAATTCTTTACTGTAAAGGTGGTGTGGCACTGGAATGGGTTGCCCAGGGAAGTTGTGAATGCTCCATTGCTGGTGGTGTTCAAGGCCAGGCTGGACATAGGCTTGGGTGGCATGGTTTAGTGGGAGGTGTCCCTGCTCATGGCAGGGGGGTTGGAACTAGGTGATCTTAAGGTCCTTTCCAACCCTAACTGTTCTATGATTCTATGAAAGCAGAGTGGCAAGGGAGCAGAGCAGAGGTTTGAAAGGTAGGAAGGCAGGAATTTGGACCTGGCTGATGGGGCACCAGGCTGGCTACGATGACAGGTGTTGAAGTGCTGTGTGTAATCAGGCAAGCTTGCCGCTTGTCCATAATCTCCTACAAAGAGAAGTGTTTCTTCAGTTCACATAGAGCAGACCACAAAATGCAGTCTTGGTCCTTTAAAAAGGCCCAAATAATAATCACAAATTTGAGTGCGAAGAAAAAAGTTAAAGAGAAGTTCTGTTCTCACATTGCCTCTTGCCATCTCAACCTCCTCTAAATGCCAAAGTAATAGTACTGAGCTGCTGCAGAAAGGTTGGTATACAATTGTTCATAATATAAGCAAGCCTTTCTGTTTGTAGTTGGACGCAGGTTAGGGGTATTAAGCCTATTTTCCTTTATTCGAGGTATTGTTGACCATATTGTAATTATGAATTTATACCTGAAAAAGTAATTGGAGGATAAAAGTAACCTGTGCTGCTTTTCTTTTATGCTTATGAAGGAAAATAAATAAATAAATAAAAAAAGGCAGCAAAAGCCTCTCTTCTAAATATATGCCGATTAAATGTTTTGATATAGGGACATTTACACACAACTCTAATGATGAGGCTCAGCTAGTCATACAAATGTTTGGGTGTTTACCCACAACCAGGGAGGCAAACAGCAGTTCCCAGCTCTGTTGCAGCTCTTTCCTTACCAATCTCCTCTTTGTGTTTACTGTTGCCTTACAGCGCTTTGGGAAGAGAGGTGGCTTGGAATTCCTCTGTTTTTGAGATACTTGTGCAAAAACTACTGATATTCTGGTGCCCCCTGACCTCCTCCTTGCCCTCCCCCCCCCCCCATTTTTTTTTTCTTTTTCTCCTCTGTCATTGCTCTTCAAAACTAATTTGGAAATGGTGAACTACCATCCCCACTCTGCAGCAGAAACAATGAAGAAAGGGCAGGAGCATATCTAATGACCCGTGAAAGCAATAATACATGTAAACGGTTGAGAAAATGTCACGTCTTTACTTTGGGTATGTGGAGTAATTTAGAAAGCATATGTAATAGAAAAAAGTCATCAAAACAATTCTTGCTGACCCTGGTTTATGCATCAGAACTTGGGCAGCTGACCCAAAAAATGTTTGGGAGCTACTGTCAGATCTGTTCTTCAAATGCAGTGTCTGCAGGGTTTCAGGAAGTCCCCTTGAATTCAACTTTTTTCATTAACATGAAGATTTTCCTTCTTATGTGAAGGTTTTCCCAAAGGCTGCACATTCAGGAAAGCGCTGCACGCTCAGTAATAGTGTTGCTATTGATGTTTTGCCTGGCTTTATCACTGATCTCCAAGACTGTCAGGCAAAAAGTGAAAACATGAAGTGCTGCTCCTGATGATGTCATTAATTTCCTTAACTTGTCAAGGTTTAAAGTCTTATTGATTGGTAGTTGCTGATTAGAGTGAACAAACAAGCTTTAAGTTGTTAAATTTTAAGGTCAGAGCAATTAATACACATAGATGAATTTTCAGAGGCTTTTTTAATATTTGCAAAGAACAAGATTTGCCTGTTTCTTTACCAGCAGTGATAGAAATCTTGCTTAAATAAACCGAAATAAAATACAATGAAGCTTTCAAAAACAAAGCATGGAAGGAAGAGGCAGCAATTTATTGGCTCATTGTGTTGATGACATGCTAAATACACAAGTGCACAAGTGCAGAGGAAGTGACTTCGGAGGGCTTAGCTCAGGGTCTAGTTCAAAGTCTTACAGGTTTATAATAGCGTCCTTAAGGAAAATAAGTTCTTATGTCTGGAGGCTGTCTTGGAGACCTCAGTGCTAAGATCCGTGTTTTAAACACTGTTGAAACTGAAAGCTGTTAAAATAGTACCAGGTGGTTTTGTTGTGATGTTAACTAAAGTTATTTTGTGTAAGGATCTCCGTGGCTTTAGTATCTGGCCACGGTCAGCAGATCAATTAAATGTATTTTTATTTATATGCTGCTGTGCTTATTTTGAGTAATATCTTCTTCCTGCAATATAACTGTAATATTTCCTCATGTAATTTCTCACAAGTCATGCTTCTGTAGGCAGGTGACTGAGAAGTGTTCCTAAAAGCAGCTCAGTGCAACTGTTAAGTCATTTCAAATTGCAGATCTGAAGTAATTAAAAAACAGAGCAGTGAGGTTAAAGTAATGCTGGCAACTTGTCTTGCCAACTCTGTTAAGTGTATGTACAAATTGCCAAGCCACCATAACGCAGAATCCTGTTGCACTGTTTGTAGCAGGCTTACAAGAACTTTATATTTGGGGCTGTACAACAAATCCAGCATAGTCGTGGTTTTTGTTTTTTTTTTATCACAGGGAAATATTTCAGTACAAAACTTTGCTGATTTGTGTACTTTGATGTTCAAATAGTGGTGTACTATATAGCTTAATCTGCTACATAGCAGACTTTAAAGAAAAAAAAAGAACAATTTTTTAGATTTCAAAATTGAAAATTGTTTGATTTTGACTGTTGTGGAAAGCCATAAGCTTAACAGAGCAAATAAAGATGAAGTAGTGTTGACAGGTTCCTTTTCCTTACCATAATTATTAAAAATAGTGGCTTGGAAAAAAGGCCTGTAATTAGTGGTTATAAAATGCAGCAAGACAACCTTAACACTGGAGAAAAAAATTCTTGCTCTTTTCTCTTGGTTCTTATGTGCAGCTGGTTGGGGACAAAATGGAAAACACTTCTGCAATAAGCCCTAAATTAATAGGGAAATGAGTTGCATTAAAGAATATACAGCTTTTGGGAAGGAAAGCCAGAAGCAATACTTGAGTATTACTAAACACAGTGTCCTGAAATCTCAGGCACTTTGTTCCTGGTGCAGTCTTCTACATGCAGCTGGTTTCATTTTAACTATTTTTTGTAATTTATTTTAAAAAAGCATCAAAACATGTCTAATGCCTTCCTAATTCTGTTGTCCAAAGCCTGGCTGCCTGCTGTGCCTGATTCCTTACTCAGTGCAAGAGAAACTTCACTAATTCCTAGCAGTTTGCTAAAAAAAAAAAACCTGCCAGCTTGTGTGTGTTCAGCACTGCAGTGCCTGCTTCTATTCCCTTGGTTCTCAGCCATCATAAGGAGAATTAAATTTTTCTGATGTGTGATACTTTCAGATGTTTGTATTATTATCATCATATTCCTTTGCCTCTTGCTCAGACGCATAATGTATACTCAGGCCTCAGTGCATCGGGGCTGTTTTCGGGGAGGCTGTGACCTTAAGCCAGACTTCTTATTTCTGCTCTCCAAAGTTGTAACCCTTAAGACTACAGGCTGTGTGACTAGGTTACATACTGACAGCGAGGATTCGAGATGCCCTTTGCAGGTTCCAGAAAAGGACAGTTTTAAATGGTTTCCACTCTTACTAGTCCCCAAGAAAATCAAACCTGCATGAAGTGTTCCTTTTGTTCTTGTAGCAGAAATGCTGCAGGGAGGTTTTTTTTTGGGGGGTGGGGGTGGGGGAGAGGGTGTTTCAGTCATTTCTGCAGAAATATGTACAGTGCACAGTTTTAGGGCCTAGTCCAGTCCTGTCATAGATGTGGTTTTCAAGAGATGGTATTTGCAGTAGTGGGAGAGACTGAACTAAGTGTATACTTCCATGTCTCAATGCACTTGTTGAAACTTGTAGTTTGACCCACTGATCATCTTGTGAACATAAGTGAGGATTTAGGTCTCATTTTACCTGTAAAAGGAACCATTACTTAAAAAAAAATAAAAAATGTGCATTTTATCTGCTAAATCCAGGCTTGGACTCAAGTGTGTGAGAGCTGGAGTCCCCCAGCTGGCCTCCCAGACACCCTGCTCATGGCCCTATCCAATTCAGAGTTGCTTCTGGCCAACTTCAAAGAATTTACTTAAAAGGCTTTCAGCAGACAGAGAACAGCACAGGCTGAGGTTGTAGTTTTCAGCTTCAGCAGACCTAGCAAAGTCATGGCTTCTTGGGGAGTCCTGTTCTGTTTTCCTATTGCTCACTCAACGCACAGCAAAATGCTAACTGCTTTTATGGGGGTGCTGAGTCTGGCATTCACCCATCCGTTAAACTGTGCAGCAACAGGAGAAAGTGCCGGTGAAAGGCAGATACAACCAGCTCTGGCAGAACAAAATTCAGCTATGGAGAGAAATTCCGTATTAGTTCCCCATCTCCTCTGAATGTAGGGATTGTCTTTATAGCTGAAGTGCAGGGTTTAATCCTGCCCTTAAGGGATTATTATTATTTTGTTGTTCTTTTTTTAGCAGTCCTGTAACTCTTTTGATTCTTACTAGTCCCACACATCTCTGGTTCCTCTTCTCAGCTTCCTGAGATCTTACTTCTTGGCAACTTCCTATAATAGTGAGCTCTGTAGAAATAGTGTGCACTGCCTGGCAATTTGCTTTCTTTTGTATCTGGAAATGTAGTATCTTCTTGTACCCTCTGGATGTCAAATGTCCACTTGCACAAGGGGAGACCACAGCTCCTGCTGGTACCATTGCTCTGGAAACCTGGAGCAAAGTGGGGGTTGGGGTAGCCAAGTACCTCTTGGGTTGGAATGAACCCCTCTGCAGTGGGTGGGACTTGCCTCATGCACTATGAACTCTGTGTATCTCCCTGCTTTAATAGTCTGGAATTCTCTGTGTATGGGTTTTTTTTTGGGGGGGAGCCATCCGACCCCCAAAGCCCAGGGTGTATGTCCTGTTAGCCAGTGTTCTTTATTAAAACTGGCTTCAGAAGGAGCGAAAATAACAGTGGGGCTGGGAAAGCTGTTGAGGATTCTCTGCCCATGAAAAATAAAATGGGAGGAAGCAACTGGTACAACATTTTCACGAGAGGTACTTGGTGCCCTTCAAAAGTAGATACAGAAATATGTCAAGTGCAAGCCTTATCGCATTCTCCACTTCCCTGGGTTTTTCAGTATTAATAGTTTCCTTTAAGACACTGGCCCTCAGATGGGGTGTGGCTTATACTACACACTTGCCAGGCTATTTATGTATTTAGAGCCATCCTTTTGGGGGGGGTGGGGGAGATGACTGTGGGTAAAAAATGCTAAAAGTTGTCATTTTTTTTCTTCCCCTATTATTTTAAAGCAGCTCTCTTTTGTGTTGGTTTTACTTGGGTGTGGGTTTTTTTTTGTTTTCTTTTTTTTCTTTTGGGGGGGGTGTTGGTTTGTACAGGGGAATGAGAGATCCCAGTGCCTGCAAAAAACAGGTTTGCTGCTTTGGCAGAACGCTAATCCACAGCCAACAGCAGAAGAGATAACTCAAATACTGATTTTTCCTAAACCATGCAAATTTTCTCGTGCATAAGAATAAACATATTTTCCCTCACCTCTTTCTGCAGTAGCTGTTACAAGAGTGGAAATTGGGAAGTAAGACTGATCCTGACAAGCACTGAGTATCCTTCCAGATAGAGCTGTGAATGCCTGCAGCTCTCCACCCCAGCCTGGCATGTGCCACTGGCTAGGAGTTGTGTGCTGGAAGACATTATCAGGCAGGAACTTTTGATTCATTTCTGCACACACGCACACACACACAGAAAAAAAAATACATTTTTGGCTCCTGTCATATCACTGAGATCTTTCATTGTCTCAATCTTGTTTTTAGAAGTCTTTTTGCTGACTGGTGATTGAAAAAGCTATGCTGCAGGGTGGAGGCTTTCCTTTGTTTCTGCCTGCTCTCTTGTGCAAAGCGGCTGCTGATGCACCCACTTGGGACTGGGAGATGGGTCTAGGGGTCCTGCCAGCTCAGACAGTGTCGGTGGGTGGGAAAAACAATTCACAGAAACCATCATATGGGAGAAATGCAGAACTCAGCTCAACCTTAGTGTCTGTCTCCTTTTTGGTATCTTTTTTCATTGTCATCAGGGGGTCTAAACTTGCAGATAATCAAAAAGGTGCAAGAGATGAACAAGCTTGGGTAAATGAGGCAGCGTTTTCAGCTGATGGCAAGTTTGTGTCTGAAGCCATAGAGCTGGAAACATACAGTCTTTTGAGTAATCCCTAACAGCATCCCTGCTGGTATGTAATTGGTCATAATGCCTCATGAAAGCTGTGTGAGTACTGAAAGAGTAGTTGTACATGAATGGCCACTTCCTAGGTATGACACCTGTGACAGTGTTTTCTCTTCAATAAAAATAACACAATTAAAGGTGCTTTTTGAGCCTATTTCTGAGGGCTTGAAATGCTGCAATTAGAGCATGTATTAGAACACGGATTCCCAAAATACCCTGGGCTGGGAATCTTGCTTTGCTGTGCATACATAGACTTGCCTTTACTGGTGTTAATCAGAGCATTGCATCATGATCTCACTGCTGTCACTTCATAGCATTCTCCTGCCCATAACTTTGATTAATTAGATGACTTTTGGATCTAACTTCTTACTATTTTAGCCTATAAACAACACTGCCATTAAATGATTCAACCCCCTTCCTCCCCAGGATACTAATTTCAGTGAACATATTGTAGATGTCTCTATCTGATATACAGGCTTGTTGAGTAGCATTTAGTCCCACCCTAAGTAATAGGAAATAATGAATAACATTCCTACCATTGTGCTCCAATTGGTTTTGAATGAGGGGAATGTACCAAGTGGCCTGTGCTAGAGGAACTTTAGGCTGTTCTCTGAATTACTGCTGTTTAATGGGATTACACAGAAAGCTAAACAGAAAGGAAAAAGAACAATTTCTGCCTGTTATTTGTACTCTGGTGCCTCCCCACCCCAATGTGCAAACAGATGCCTTTCCCGGTGCTTCTTTTTAACATTTATTGGTTTTGCAGTATTTCTGCTCCTAGGGCTGTTGGCCTCTAGGTGCTAATAAAATGTATATGTGGCCCAGACATGCCCTCTCCCAAGGTTCTATTTTTTTTTTTTTTTAATAACATAAAAAGAGAAACAAATCTACATTTGGGCATTTAGTGGCACACATGGGAATACTCCTTTTTACTTGTAAGGAGAAAAAAATGTGGCAGTTTAACAAAGTGTTGTGGGGGAAATGAGGAAAATCTTACAGAAACACAGAAAACCCCAGTTTGGCTAGTTTCACGCTAATTTGAGTGGTATGACCTCATATTTGAGTGGTTTAGCTTGGGCTTCTTGCCTGTGTGGCTTGTGTTTTTAAACTCAAGAGCCACAGGGGAAAGAGTTGGGAAGCCAGTGTGAGAGGAGGACAGCCTGTGTGCCTCCCCAGCCCATGTGTCTGTGTGTCTTTTGTTGAATCCCTTTTTTAATTCTTTGAGGCTTGACCTCAGGTCTCCCTTGGAGCAGGAACATGTTTCAAGCTCAGCAGTAATTAAGGGCAATTGGGCATACAGTGAAAGACAGGTCTAAGCCTGGTTTAAATGCTGATGGCTCTTGAGGAGGAAACTGTGGCCTCACTCTGCACTTCCCCATTGGCTCTGTGGACCAGCAAGCGGGTGGCCCTGCAGCCGGCTCAGCGTGCCTGTCCAAAACATAAACCTGCATAAAGAAGGATTAGGCTGTTGGCCAGGCAGTGAGGAGATTTCAACCTGAATCTACCCCATGCCAGCAGAGTGCTGTAACCGTTTGGCTATTGGGATCTACTTTCACTGTATTATGCCTGAATGTAGCCCTTTGTTGCCTTGGCTTTTATTCCCTGCACCCAGCATCTGAATGTTTTTGTCATGATCAAAATAGTTCATTTTGAACTCCTGTGTTCATTTCCATGCAAGTCAGAGGGGATTGTCCTCAAATGAACTCTTCTGTAAGTTCAGCCTGAATCTGTGAATAGTTTAGTTTTCCCTGAAACTGTGTTCTTTAATGAATAAATTATTCAGCAAGGGAGAAAAAAAAGTTCCATCCAGAAACAGCAGTATTAAAATCTGCTAGATCTGTTTCTTTACTGTTAAGAGTCTTTGGGCTGCTCATGAGCAGTGTGGAACTAGTTTAGCTGATAAGCAAACTTGATTCCTTCAGACAAGTGAGGGCTTTTGTTTAATAGTTTTGGTGGTGTCGTGTTTTTTATTTTCTGATTTGGTGGGTTTTTTTTGGTTTGTTTGTTTGTTTTTTTAATAAGCCTGTAGCTTTAAAACAAGAGCTTTGCACCAAAAGCTTTTGTACTGCAGTAGAAGGAACTAGCTCACATGGTAACACAAATAAGATATCTAAGAGGCAACATAAACTCTCTATAATAATAGAGGAAACGATTAGTCACTTTAAACTCATTCTTATTCAAAGCTGTTCTGGTTTTCGGGTGTCTGTTCAGTGTTTGGAATAAAGGAGGAAGCTCTGGTGCTTTATTGGAAAGCTTGTTTCTGCAGAGCATCAGCTCAGTTGGAAGATGATGTTTCAGTCTATTTTGGGTTGCGTAGCTTTGCAGGCACTGCTTTTCTGGGGTGACTGAGCCATCATTTAAACTCAGCTTTTCTTATAGTCGCTATAAATACACTGTGTTGTGTTGAAAAAATTTAATACAATTTATGCTAAGGAAATTAATGAAAGAAACCTCATGGGCTGCATATTAATATTAATAGGAGCTAAGACTTAGTAGATACATGAAGTGTTCATGTGACCTGTTAGAAGTATGTGAAAAAATGATGTAAGAGCTTGAAACATTACTGTCCTAATAGTTGAGGTTGCTGGGATCTTCATACAGCATACAATGAAATAGGATGAGAGAGACATTAGGAAAATTGGCAGTATCTTTTGGGGTGAAATTCTAGCTAGAACAGGATAAAGAGTAGAAAGAGTAAAATACTACCCCCTTCAGCTTTTTCACTGTACAGTTACCAGTGTGGGTGGTTTGAATGTAGGGTACAAAGGACGTTATTCAAGGTGACAGTTTCGGTAAACCTGCAATATAAATGCTTTGAGTGAGAGTTAACAATGCCACAAGTGCAATTCAGTGACTTTTTTTTTTTTTTTCCCCATTTTAATATGAAGGTTAATTTCTGGTAAGTCCTATCATCTCATCTTTGAGAAATTATCTAGGAAACACTCAGTGATAAATGTTCTCATTTAATTACTGCCTTTTGTAGCACTTGTGACATTGAGTACAGGACTATACCTGGGCTTAATGACTGACCAGCTATCTATTTCTGTTAGTAAAGAGACAGTTCTTTGGTGTTTAGTTTCTTCTGTAGTTGGTTTTTTCTGCTGGTGTTGGATTCCTGTTTCCAGAGTAGTGGTGTTTGCATGAATGAAGGTAGGTAACTCCATGTTCTTGCATGATAAAATGTGGTTGTTTGAAGTACATGAAGTGCAATGTACTTTTTTTTTGGGGGGAAGGAGGGGAGAACACCAACAAAACCCTACCTACTTGCTTCTAATAGGATACTTTTGTCTTGAAATATTTTCAATAAATGTATCCTTGATTTTAGAGCTAGCTCCAGGTAAGACGTTGAAGTTTGGTTGATTGGTTTGTTGGAGATTTTTTGTTGGAGTTTTTTTGATTGTTTTGTTGTTGTTTTTTTAGACCATGATCTTGAGAAATGAGTGATGGCTTTGCTCTTACGTGCCACAATATCACATAGGATCAGAGCTCATCTTTTTTGGCAGCCTGCATCTGAACCCCCTGGGATACAGTGCAGGGGCACACACTTGCTGGTCACCCATCCATTTTAAAACAAGGAAACCCCTTAGATGTCCAAACACTCTTCTGTTTGTTTGGCTTACTTATAAGGAATGTGCTTTGGTAAGTGTCTTTGAGAGACAGAGCAGGGTCTAAATCTTGAAGTCTGTATTTGAAGCTGGCTCTGAACACAGCCTTCACAGCATGCAGTTGCTGTTAGAAGTGACATAAGTCATAAAACTCCCTGTACAGCGCAGGGGAGAAAGTGTTACAACAGTGGATTTTAGAAGGTTATGAGTCATGTAGGCAGGATATATCACTGGAAAAGAAAAGGGGAAAACATCTTTATGAAGATGTTTAGCCCCTAGGAGTTGTCTAGACATCTGCTTTTGTACCTTTTGGCGTCTGGAGGCTTCTGTATCCCAATACATGGTATTCCCTTGATAGAAAAAAGTCTGTGGGTACATTTCCATTTCCATAGCTTGAGTTAGGTGATGGATCAGGCATCTTGCTAAACAAGGGCCTTGTCTGCCCTGGTGTATTCAAGCTAATGTTTTTTTTCAGTCATTTGAAAAGTCTTTTGGCTTTGGGCAGTCTGGGCACAGTGAATAGTAGTCTTTAGATTGACTTGGCTTGGTATGCCTTTGGTCTCATTTGTATGTGTCTTCTTAGCTGAGTCTTTAATCTTGATAAAACTCTTGCCAGTTAGTGTCTGCAAGATGCCTTCTCACTGATGCTGAAATGCAGGGTGTAGGGGTTCTGCCATGTAGGCAAGTGATCAGACTGTGCTGGCACCTCTTGCTGATAAGGCAAATTGATCCAAAGTGCTTTTTTTTGTTAGCTTGTTTTCTGCAGCTGGCCTTCTGTAATGTGGTTGCTATGAGCGGTGATAAAGCAGTATCTCCTAGGGATGATGAAAGGCTGCTGTAGCCTGAGAAGGATGCACTACTTTGTTCTGGTATGTGATCATACTTATAAAAGTTTTACATTCTTTATTCAAACCTGTTTTTTAGTTAGTCACGTTTCTGTCAGCATTACATAACTCTGTGACATTTTGACTATCTCTGTCAGAGACAGGAGAGGTACAAAGGGATCCAGTTTGTGAATCACTCTTGGTTTAACCCTTATTGGAAGATGGGGAAAAAGCATGAAGCCAAGTGAGCAAATCAGGGAAGGCAGTGTGGAAGTCTGCACAACCACGTCAATTAAAAGGTACAGGGTAATAAGTTTTAGCAGCTGGAATGCAATTAACTCCATCTTCATTCTTATCTCTCTCCCCTACCTGCAGATTTCATGCAGGTGAACAGCCATGCAGGAGGTAGCAGAGGTTTATTATTTATGTCACCTGATTCAAGGTTTTGACTTCTGAGTCAGCACCCAGACTTCTCATGTGTTTTTGTAATGTGCTACACTTTAAAGACCTAAGAAGATCCTGCCTGCAGTGTAATGCAGAGCATTTAAGGTTGGGTTAACTTCTGTTTAAAAAAAATTGCTGCTTTACAGGCTTTACTGTTGGCAAGCTGCATTTTGTAGAGACTTACAAATATGCATGTTATCCTCCTAATCTGAGGGAAATCTGGCTATTACAAGAGCAAACACTGTAAACGACTTAGTGTTCTGTGATGTGCCCCTAAAATATGATGCAGGCATGGAGGATTTAGTTTCATCTTTGTCTTAATGGTAGTTTACTGTGGCTTTAGTGGGAAGATGAAACTTTGTCAGACGTGTGCATAATGAAATGCGTCACAGTGAACTGAAGTGTTTCTCCTCTACCCTTCCCCATAGCTCCCCAAGCAAATAGACACACATGGCTTTTTTTATTCAAAGCTTTGATACTTGTCAGCCTTAAACATGCACACTAAAAAGTTTAGATACATGTTTTATCAGGTCAGTCAAAATTCCATTGGTGGACTAGATAATGATTTAATGCAATACTGGAGCAATACTCTTCTTCCCCCACTCCCCCATCCCTAAAAAATTAATTGCAGTGATTGTCCTCTAGCTGGTTTGGGGTTTGTTTCTTCCCTGAAAATTATAGAGATGTTATACGTTGCTATTGCAAAGTATAAAAAAAATAAACACTAAATGTCAGGCCAGAAAGAAATGCCTCTGATATGGAAATGTTTCACTACCATTTGTTATTCTCTTGGTTGGAAATGCTTTGCTTTTTATTGTAGGCATTGTTTCATCTTTAACATTGAAACCCATGCAAACCCGTATGTATATAAACTGTAAAGTTTGTGTCTTTCTTGGCTTCCAGGGTGTTTTGTGGTGGTGCAAGGAAACTTTCTGCATTTTAACTCAAGGTTATAAAGGTTCTAGGTAAGAACTAGTGATATTTTTCAGTTTCTTTTTTGTGGCTTTTATTTTTTACGACATAAAGCAGAAGAGAATGCATCTGATGTTTCAAAGGCATTGAACATATAATCTAGGTGAAATAAAATAAAATCTACTCTTGTCATTTCAGTTTGAGTCAAAGAATAATTAATTGAGAGAACTGTTTAGTTGTTGGAGATGAAACAGGAGGATGAGGAATTGCGATTGATTTTCTTATCTGCTAATCTTCTTTCATCCTGCCAGTTTTTTATGTAAGTATTGAGAGGCTTGTCTAAAATACATTGAGGAGATCAGGGGGGTATCTCTAGACTTGAATTTTTAACTGACCTAAATATGGTTTTATAAAAATAATTTTACTAAATGGGTTAATAAGAGAGAAGAAAACCAGAGAATACTGATGAAGCCCTCCCCTAACCCCAGTCTGTTCTGAAGTGTTGGTGTCTGACTTTTATTAGTCCTTGATAATATATCACTTTTTTTTTTTTTTACCACAGTTGAGGCATAGTTACTGCTACAGACTCTGCCAAAGCTCATGGGGGATGGTACTGCACTTGTTGCTGACCCTTTCTGTTTTTTCCATTTGGGGTAACACTGTCAAATATTCTAGAAACTTCTGTGATGAAATTATTCTTGCTAGTGCCCCACTATTTCTAATAGAGCACTTCATAGTGCTTTTAAAGTGTTTTTCCAAAGCAATCTGTTAAACAGAAGGCTGCCTGTATAAAATATATATACGTGTGCTTTCGGGAGCATGCTATAGACATTTTCTATTTAAAATGTTGTGCTTGTAAAATTTGCAAGGACCATCATCAAGTGGAACATGAATTTCTGATTGAAATAATTGTGCTTCATCATTAAACTTGCTGGTAGTGAATTTGCATTTAGTAGTAACACAATCAGTTGGGATAAAATCTGCTAACTTGGGAATGTTTTCCACCTAATTGTGGGGTCAGTAATCATTTATGAAAACTTCGTATTTTTCTGTTAACACCATGCAATGGCAAGAGGTATGCTTTTGTATACATATAGATAGCGGAAAATCTGTAATTGCATGAAAATAGCAAAGCCTGTGAGAAGCCATATCAGTGGTATCACCGTGCTAAGCAAATAAAGTTGTAAAAATGGTGTGGTAAAAACTGACTCTTAGTTTTAAAAGCTTCCTGTTTTTTCAAGTGATGTACGTGGCTAAGCAAACACTGCAAAATTTATTGGAAACTACATATTTCAAGACTCAAATAATGTACACATCTTCCTTTTAAATGTAAGAGCTTGAAATGAGCTACTAGCTATTTAATCTGTATTAGAGCTAAGCCAAACATACAGATCAGCAGGAATTCCTTCATGTATCTTGGGAGGACAAAGAAGCCATGCTTATTATTTTTCTAGAATAAAAAGTTTGCAGCTGGTCAGGCAGCAGTGTCAGTTTGATCTCCAGTTCTGACCCTGCACCGTGCAGCCTTTTTCCACCATAGCTGGTCCTCCCAGATGGCCATGAAGTTGACCTTTGATAGACATGTCTATTGACTGGAAAGTGAGAGAGAACCCATGTTGTTGTCAGTGAATAACTTCTCATGCTGCCTCATTGTATTCATAGAGGGGAGTCTGGTGATGCGGTGATGGCAGAGCCAATTCTCATTCCTGTTTCTATTCAGCTTCTGTTCAAAAAGGAGGAAAAGAGACTCTATCAGAGCCCTAGATGAACTTACTGGAGCCATACAATGAAATTTTTTGTTCCCTCCCTTGAGGAGTATTACACGTTTTGAACGCTTGCAGTCCATTTATCTTCTGCTACAGTTTAAATTCCTTAAAGGATTAAATGGGCTGACAGTTGCAGGCGAACCTCCAGGGTGTTTCCCCAGCCCTATGTTGCTGTGTGTAAAAGAAGCATATGGGAAGACACTGTTTAATCAGATTGTTTGTGTTTGTGACAATCTGATCCTTGTGGCTCAGCCAGATCTCTGACTTCTTTTAGAGTTGGAAAAGGTTTATCAGCACATTTTTTGCTGTGAGGCAGTTTGCATTTGTTTTGAAGAAGTTGATGAAATATGCTTTGCTTTTAGGGGTCATGAAAAAAATATAGATTTACTATAAAACAGTGCAGCTGAAGAGCTGAGATGTAGTAAGTAAGCACATTGAAAAAAATCAGAGGTCCAGTCAGTAATTTATTGTATAAAATTGCCCGCAACAGGTTTGTGATGCTTTAAGATGCACAATCTGCCATAGCCAACTTGGCATGGCTGCATCTGAGCTGATGTTTATGTCTACAACCACACTTAACAATCTGGTGTGGTCAGCCTTGTACTTTCCAGAGTGTGTTAAAATTCATGGGAATTTAGGCATACTTCACTGCTGTTAGTCACTCAGGCTGAAGTTTGATGGTTTTACTGGGGCCTCTAGTGGTCTCGAGCCTGCATTACCAAACCAGAGCTGCTGTCTAGGAGTGATGTTGGGGAAGGATTGCTTTTCTTTCTCCATTTGAGTACATTTACCCAGGCACGGAGCAAGGGCAGTGCCATACAGATGATGTATTTACATTCTAGTGGGGCATTTTATGTGGAGACGGAGCCGAACGTGCTGAAGGAGCTTAAATAAATGGCAATAAACAGTAATAGAGTGTGAAGGAGGAGATGAAGGTTAACTTGGGAGGTCTCTGTGCTGGGCAGTGGCCATAGGCTGGTTTCTCCCAGCTGCACACCTCATTGAGTTTTAAATTAAAAGTTTTTGGGATCTTGGCAAGGGTAAAAAGGTTATAAACTGTTCTAAGTGTAGAAGTAAGGCATGAAACAACAAACCCTTCATGTATCAGCATCAAGACTGCTGTAAGAGAAGGATTTTCTGTCTAGCAAGACAGTTTTGTGCTTTCTGTGAGGAAGCTGGAGAATGTCACAGGCTGTGGTTCTCCTGCCATCAGGCAGAGTGTTGTAGATCAAAAATTTGGTTTTTATGTTCAATATAAATCATCTTACAGCTACAGGTTGGGCAGAGAAGAGATTCAGAGCAGCCTTGTGGAGAAGGACTTGGGAGTATTGGTCGATGAGGAAATGAACATGAGCCAGCAGTGTGCACTCGCAGCCCAGAAAGCCAACCATATCCTGGGCTGCATCAAAAAGAGTGTGACCAGCAGAATTAGGGAGGTGATCCTGCCCCTCTACTCTGCTCTTGTGGGGCCTCACTTGAAGTATTGTGTGCAGTTCTGGTGTCTACAACATAAAAAGGACATGGAATATTGGAACAAGTGCAGAGGAGGGCCAGGAGGATGATCAGGGGACTGGAGCACCTCCCCTATGAAGATAGGATGATAGA